>JAQBSW010002194.1:0-108678 GCA_029291075.1 Eudiplozoon nipponicum
TGTTACTGGGTGCGCAACACCTAATACACAATTGCATTTAGGCGATTACCTCTAAAATATACACAAACAGCGCCGTTGCTTTCGCGAAAAATGAAGATCTTTAAATGATGATGATGATCCCATACGGAGAAAAAGATTCGTAAACACAACACATTTAAAGCAAACATCTGATAAAAGCTAAATTCATGAATACAAGAATAACCAGATTTCAAACATTTCTTTCAAACACAAAGAGAATGACACCTATACGCACACAAACAATCACACACACACACACACATTTGCACTCACAAATAAACCCGCAGTAAACAGGAAAACTGAAAGCAGATTAGTTGTCATCCGCTTAAACAAATAGAGACCAAGAACGTATACAAATGTAAACGTGTAAGATGTAGTTGAATGTTCTCGGAATAATTATCCACCATCAACATACGTTTCGTTAGTAAATGTGTTTTTATTCCTGTTAAAAAATACACTGTTCAATATCCGAAGGCAATGGACTTTATATATATATATATATATATATATATATATATATATATATATAGCAGTTAAGAAACAGACCCTTACCCTAGGTATTAAACTTCCCAACCAAAAGGAGAAAATAGAACCGTTAGACACATCAGGAGTATATGAAATTCCATGTTACGACTGTAACCTGATGTATATGGGGGAAACCATGCGCCCAATTAAGGTTAGAAGAGCGGAACATAAAACCGCATGCAAGTATGCCCATCTTAATAGATCAGATCTTGCACGCCATACAGTAGAGACAGGACACACTATTAATTGGGATGGGTGCAGACGTATATCAATTTGTAGCCGTAGCAGATCGACTAGACTGATTAGAGTATCCATCGAAATTAAATCGAGAAATGACATAATGAATAAAACATCCGTAGAAAAACCACTAGGTCCTTTTTGGAATACAGCACTAAATAATAGTAGAAAACGAAGATTGCACGAATCAGAATCAGAATCAGAAACTCGCTCAAGTAAAAGAATAAGAACACTGGACTGATATTAACTTACAGAGGTGGAGAGTGAGTAATTCAATATCGCCTAATTTATTTTGATTATCTTATTATTTCATCCTTGATTACTTGTTATCTTATTTTATCTGTTATCTTACGTTCTGTTGTTAGTGTAGCACCTTTTAACAAACATTTATGTTTGCATCTTTCTTTATCAGACAATTTTCAACTTCTTTTACGATCCCCCTTTTTATTTTATTTTAACTATCCTCCTTAATATAATACTTTTCCGTTTCTAACTTGATTTTGCTAACTCTAAATTATTTACTTTATTCACAGTATCTTGCCCCTCCTCACCAGGATGCCACTCGTAATTACTTCATTTAGGATAGTACGTGTAAAAATAGGTCTGACGTGTGCGTTTAGGAAATGACAGTTATCATTTTAGTTTCGTGTGAATTACTGTTACACGTGCCGTTAATTACATGTCACAGATTATTTCTCAGTCTTAAGCAAACGCTCACACATACACAGACACATTCACAAACACACAGATGTGGCATACGCTTATCTAGTGATTAGTCAGATGTTGCTAAATCGCTGTAATTTCGCTGGGATGAGTGTACACGTGCAATAGTTGATTACTCCTCAATCAAAAACAACAGAGAATACATACACACAGGCATGGCGTACGGTTATCTAGTAAGTTGTCAGTAATTGTGACTAAATCACTGTAATCTCATTTCAAAGCGTGTACACCTGCAGACATATACACAAACCAATTTGACATACACTTTCCTAGCATTTTATGCTTAAGAGATCTAACAACAAGTATAAATTGGGCAGTTTAAACTAATATTTCCACTTGACATATTGATTGTCAACTTAGTATGATATGAGCTTTCCATTGAAAGAGATATCCGTATCCGGATATCGAAAATTCTGGAGAAAAAAATCAGAAAGACAGCGGATGCAAACAAATTGGATCGCAACCCGATAATCAGGTTAATATAACAGTTATGATTATAGAAACGATATTGTGGAGCATATTTAAAACTCAGATTATGTCAACACTTGAACCGAGCATGGGATGAGGTGTACTTTTATCTACGGGACCAAATTTTCAGATTTTTAATTATTTCATTGAAAAGCAAGAGTTATATAATACAAATCTGAATAGGAATTTATATGCATCAATGAAGTTTATTCTATCTATTTCATCCCACGAATGTGAATCTGGATTCGCGAATAACGAAAGGCATTTTTTCTCAAACTATTTTGCCCAAAGGGCCTTTACTATGCGTTATTGTGAGGAGTTGGAAGCAGTCATCACGATGTCTGATGCAACAATTTCTCTGCATTTTCATAAAACTTTGTGTTTGGTTGCGCAATGTGATCGTGACATTTAACAAATTCACGTTTCTCTTTCATGTGTGGTCGATATGCAGGCTCGGTTCTGCAATGATCCGATTGATCCTCATTTCCAGGTACGCGTTGATTTTGGCATCGTGGTGATTGAGTGCTAATTCGTCCCATCACTTTGAAGGCTTGTAAACCATTTGTACTAAATACTAGAAATGAAGCTCAATCCGAACTTGGTTATATGAATTGTCTGCGCCTCATTTCTAGTACTATCTTCAGAATTTTAATAACGCACACTACACGGCTTACACGAGCACATTTGTTTAAATCTGGTCGTGTGAGCAGTATACTGCGTGCCATAAAACCAAGATGAGATCGCACTTCATTTCCAGTGGTTAGTACGCAAGGTGTGAAAGCCTTCAGATTGAGTAGACGATTCAGCACTTATCCACCACTAAGCCGAACTCAACGCGTATGTGGAAATGAGGTGAAATCGGAGCATTGCGATACCAAGAGTACAAATCAACTAGCCACGAAAGAATATCGTGGATACTGTAAATTGAATGCTATTTACAATAAAACGGAGTAATTTAGACTGTGTAAGCATAGAAGATTGCATAATTAGCTTACCTGCGTTATGAAAAGCAGAAACAGACTGACAACTGGGTATGAAAAAAGGTGGACTAAGCGGTCTTTGAATGTCCATTCTTGGCTGCGGCATTGTAATTGGAGACATGGATCTAGAAGGCCCAGTAGCCGATACTGGGTTGATACTTATGGCATTTGTACTCGTCAATCCAACACTTTGATTCGCCGATAACTTTATAGTCGCGCTCATGGTAGGCAACATTGAATTGATTGGTGCTTTTCGTGTTGCCGAAGACGATGAAGTTGACGGTGATGCAACTGAGGAGATTGGCGATAATGAATTACATGCTGAATCGTAGACGCTGATTTCCAACTGTGGTGTGTAATATACATTAGTTGGTGCCGAAAAACTTGTAGAATTGGAACACGTTGAGCTGGAAGAGTAACTTACAGCTGTTGGACCGCCGAGGTTAGTGAAAGATGAGCTTGAAGTTACACAATCAGAGTATGCACTGGATTGTACGCAATCGACTCCAGAAAAAGTTTCACTATTACTATCATGCCTACTTGTAGTAGGATTTTCTTTTGACAGACAATTGTTCGCTTCCCTAGGTATTGACACCGAATTTGATTTGTCTGTCGAACTTCCGATACTTGGCTGATTGTTAGTAGTACCATCAACATTTAAAGTCGAAACTGCACATGAAGTCTGCCCAGATTGTCCGCTGCCTGATTGCTTAGCACAGTCGCCATCTCTAGGCGAATTCGCTGATTTATTAGCAGCTGTGAAATGCGAAACAATAAATAAAACACGAGAATATGAATGAAATAATTGATGACGGTGCGAATATAATAGTAAATGTGTTTTTCTCAAGATTGCGATCATGATTCAAATAATTTTTGTCGTCATTCGCGCACTCAATGCATTTTTAATTATCACATCTGTTTGCTGAAATTGTTTTGCTTCTGTGTTCAGTGCACCGAAGATATACACTTCGCGATAATGTAACCGTAATCTCAATGAATAGCGAAAATGTTGTGTTTAATTTGTACGTACCCGCTAGAACGAACTGCTGTATACGTTTAGAATTCATATATTATTTTTGCATCAGCTGACGATATCAGTTGAAGACGACTATAATCAAAAAAATTTCACATGAGATCCCAGATATTATTTTGGAATGTGATACGATAAACGTTCATGTATAGTTTTGAAGCCACAAAAATGTTAGGTATGACCATAAGCACACATTTGCTAGTCATAACACCGAAATGATGCGGCGCTCCACAGAAGTAACGAAATAAAGCCGGTTCTCTGCTGACAGAATAATAATGATATTAAAGTCAACTCTACCGATGGCTTTCATCATTGACAGTGGTTAATCGCGAGATCTGACCAGCGCCACTCTTAAGAATCGGGTTCTGACACATTAGCCATTACATGATTGGTATATATATTAAATGTGGTTAGTTGGCTTTGAGATCGCATTGTCGATGACTTTATACGAAGTTAGCTTCACCTCTGCAGGTTTATACTTGCGTAAAGAAGATTGCACCGTCCAATTTTCTCACATTCCTCACCAAAATATATAGAGAGCAAAGGGCGTAATAACGTCTCCTACTGATGAGTCGCCACTAAGCACGGAATGAATGTGCACGAGAATATACTTTCCGTTCTTGCCGTATTTGGTTTATCCTTCAGGTCACAACTGAACTAATTTGTTACTTGGTGCGCAACACCTAATAGAAAATTGCATATATATATATATATATATATATATATATATATATATATATATATATCTAGTTTGTTAAACAGAATGGTAAATTCTGAAGTAACACTCAAATCTATTTTTGGAAACATTTGTGCAAATTAATTGCATTTGCTTTTTTAATCTTCTTTTCTATTTTGAGTCTACACACGAGCTTCCTTAAATGTTGGATGGAATCGTCCAACTATCCCACAATATTGACAAAATGTACAGTGTTTAGACGGCGCAGTAACGGCTCCTTCCGATGAGACGCCGATAATCACGAAACGCATGTGAACATGAGATTTTACTTTTCGATCATGCTGACGTCGGTTTATTCTTCTTGTCCTATTTCACCTAATTTGTTTCTAGGTACGCAAAACCCAATAAACTATATGTATTTATAGTTCATATAATGACATTGAAGGAATTAATGTGACAGGCTTGGTGTATCCAGTAAAAATGGCGCTTACATAGGATCAGAATTATTTGTCAGCATAAGAAACATATTTTATCTAGGTAATATTTAAACAAGTGATAACTCATAGGTATTCAGTTTAATATAAATACATATATGTGTATTTATGATGAGTTCTGGACTGATGAAGATACGGGAGAAGGTAATCAAAATTATCTGTTGAAAAGAGGAACTGAGAACAATCGGGTGTTAGGCGCAAAATAGGTCAGGTTAAGTGTTAACTGGTTCGATATCCGGTTGCAGCCTTACGGTATTTCATGGATGATGTTACTTTCTGAGATGTATTACACAATTATAGGAGCCGTGAAATGAATATCACAAATGCGTGATAAAATATATTTAACGACCCTTTAAATGAAGATTGCGAGCGTCATACGAACATCAATGTCGTTGCATCTAAAGAATTGCGCAACGTAGCAAAACTGCCATCAGTTCCACGTACTGACGTATTTTTATCTTCCACGATCATCACCAGAGCACGGTGGCAAATTGAACAAAGTGAACCAAACTTCAATGAATACATAAAGTATGAAATCAGGCATAAAGCTTCCAACAATTGAAGTCGCCGCTACATTGTATCGGACTGAAATGTTGACTGTACAATCCATCACTCGAACACGTCAGTTAAATCTCCATCACGTTCTTAAGTTAACAATGAAGGGTTGACAGTAAGAGTTCAAGAGACTGACGGTAGTTTTGTCGTTATGCAACGAGTAAAAAGTCAAATGTGTATTTCTTTAAGGTCTGAAAATATGGTTTAACTAATAATAATTTTTTTAAATATTGCAGTCTTTGAATTACGGCATACCACTTTTGATACCAAGCCAACTTAGAATACAGTTAAATTATTATGCTGAAATATGGCTGTTCGATATATTAAACGTTTTGCATTTATATATGGGATGCATTGTAGAGCAGAAAAACAAATGCATTTGCATATGTGCTGCAAGTATTTCACAATCAATCGACTTTGTCACCAAGCGTAGGTGTAACTGTTGACAAAATTACTTCCTAGCATCTACAACAATCATTGTTATTCTTTAAATCAAGTTGGCGAGTTAGAAGTAAACTATAACCACAACAACAACATTGACGAATGACTCAATAGTTTGAGCAACAGATTCCAAAACAGAAGTGCCAATTTTCGAGCCCTATCCGCGGAAAATTCTGGACAGTACTTGAAGATTCTCTATAAGTATGAAACTGGTCTAATGGATGAATTGTCTTTTAAAAAGTATACAGTGCTTAGTTTATATTGGCATGTATATGATGGGGCTGGTGTTTATATCAAGGTCCCAAACTTGATTTGATTAAGTTTTATCACCGATCGCGCGACCAATATTCGTTTAATCATTGATATCCTACCTGTTGCAAAGATGTAGACGAAAAACCACGAATGAGCAAAAGACTGCCGAATGAAATAAGAAAGTGGTATAAATAGGCCTTGATACTTATTAACTTAGAACAATTATCAGAAATAATAAGTGGTAAGGGGAAATGAACTAGTAAAAGTATATATTTATTTATTATTTAAGCATCATTGTTAAATAGACGAATCACTAAGTATGCCTGAATTGAAAAATTATCTATCTATTCGTAAAAAATATACAATTAATCAATACAAGTTGTTTATTAATTACAAATCCGTATGCATATATATATATATATATATATATATATATATATATATACATATATTTATCATAGTTATGATTACAGATAAAATGAAACGTGGAAACAGCATTATTTTCATCATTAGTTAACACAAGTTATTTACTTGAAATCGGAAAATTGAGTCCTTTTGCCAACTAATGAGAATTATTGGCTTAATGAATTCTATAAAATGGTCTATTTATGCACACAAACCATTGTGATAAAGCTAAACGATCATTGGTTGCTCGGGCGGTGATAACGATTACTATAATAAGGGTTGCGATCTTGATATAAGCATCTGATCCATATGTCAGTTTAAACTAAGAATTGTATAGTGTCGAAACATAAATTCATCCAGTAGACCGGTTTCGTTCTTATTAAGAATTCATCATGTACTGGCCAGAATTTGCCGCGGACAGGGCTCGAACCTGAGTACGGCTGCTTCGGAATCAGTTTTTCTAAACACAGAGCCACACCGCCGCAAACAATTCAAATTTTTTTGTCATATACTAACTAATGTAACTCGGTTAATTAGAAAGAAACTAACCGAGTTACATTAGTTAGTATATGACTGAAAATTGTGTGTATTGTGTGGCAGGGTGGCTTAGTGGTTAGAGCACCAGATTTAGAATTAGTCGTGCCCATGTTTGAGCCCTGTCCGTGATAAATTCCGGCCAGATGTTGATGAGTTCCCAATAAAGACTAAACCAGTCTACTGGATGAATTGCCTTTTCTACACTATAAAATTCTATTGTGATAATTAATCTGATTTCGTGAAATTAATGGTGTACTAGATAAAATGTCTTAGAAATCTTAACAGCATTACCTTTGGTGGCAATCCCCCGGTGACTGACATCAATATGTGGAGAGGTGACACTATTCTTTTTGCAAAGCAGTTGTCCCAGCGATAACAATTTAAATTTAAATAACCATGAAATCAAAATTTCTTCACGTATTAATGAGGATAACAATTCTAATTCTTGTAATATTTAATAGTACATTTTCTGATAATTTAGTCTTTGATGCAATTCTTAATAGCAGGAATTATTTGTGCTGGTTAATCAACTCAAATTGTATTGCCTGGTAAATTTTACCATCTACTGATACTGTCTTGAACAATTGCCAGGACATATGATAGTCCTCAATCTACCAGGATCGTCACACAGAAAAAAACTTGAACTTCTACCACGGACTTCACAGCAGACACTTATGCTCTGATACATGCCGTCTTATGATGTTACGCCGGTGAATGTGATATAGGCTCTCTTCAGGGTCTTTTAATTTCACTGTCTCTTTGCATGGTGTAGCGTCTCGTAACACATATAAGCGGTATAAAATAAATGTTAGCTAAAATCTAATTTCTGTTATAATCAATCATTCACCTAATGTACCACATGTAGACAGTCAATACCTGAATGATACTTACTGGCTGACAACATATGCAAAATTAAATGCTAACATGTAACAGGCTTAATACATTTCAAAAATTTATTTAGAAAAGATTCATTACAATGCTTACCAGAGGTCACATTGATTTGCTCCAATGGATGTGAAGGATTTGTAGTCGATAGGCAGGCTGCTCTCGTCATTGGATTCGCTGCCGCTTTTGACGATGTGGATGGCAACGAGGAGGACAAAGGTGATGTCGATGATGATGGTGATGATGACGCAAAGTTAATAGCCAATATTGGTGGTCGCTTAGCAGGCCTGTCGAAGTCGTAGTTGTAGGCGAGGAAGAGACGCAGCAGATCCAATCGGTTATACACTATCACATCGTGGACGAACGACTCGCCGAGGTTGTTGAAATTATAATCGATGTACCAATTGCCTGTACACATAAAGGTGGCAAAAAAAAACACTGTCCTAATTTTTATTATTTCTTAAAATAATATTTTATTAATTTCAATATTTTTAGAGGAATTTGTAGAGGAAATAATCGCATCTTTTATGTAAGACATGACAACGCGTTAGGTACATCGGATCACGACCTCCATTGAAAGGGTATATTCACTATGCAGTAATTTAAATTCTAAAAATATAAGAAAGGAATGCCTTGTATTGACGGGGCCGCGTTACTTCAACTATAACCAATGCAATATAACAAGGGATTATTGAGTTATTTAAATCAACCAGATTTTACGCAAATTTTGACGTGCAAGCGACGCAAATTTTTTATATATTGAAGCTCAATATTTGTTGGGTGCATGCTGACAAACGTAATACTCGTGGATAAATAAATTTTATTAAGTGGTTTCATAAATTTAAATAGTTCAATTAACCCATGAACTATTAAAATATTTTTCAAATTATAATAAATTTGTATGTGTGTATTAGGTGTTGCACAACTAGTAATAAATTAGTTCAAATACGACCGGAATAATGTACCAAAATCTGAATGAACAAAATACATAAGCTCTAGTAGATATGCGTTTGGTACTTATTGTCAACGGATCAGTGGGAGCCGGTATTTCGCCTTATACACAATATATATTTAGTCAAGAAATTTAAGCTAGATGGACGTACAATCCCTTACACAAATGTGTATACAAGTAGTAGAGGATTTACATGATTTTCGGATCGCGTACCGAAATATTTGAATCCACTGTCATCATGACAATGGATTCAAATATTTCGGTACGCAATCCGAAAATCAGATAAATTATCTATTTCCTGTCGCGCAACATGTTTCTTTTAAAGTAGTAGAGGAGTTAACTTAATATATGGTCTTTGACAGAACTACTTAAAAGCCAACTCACTATATATAATACATACCGAGTTCATAAATGGTACCAAGACTATAATTGTTGAATTGGTACGCGATACCAACACAATAAATTCCAAAAAGGCACATGGTACCAACATTAAAGTTACCGAGCCGGTAAATGGTACCAATAAAATGGATTTCAGGATATGTTAAACCTTAGCAAAATTGAAAATTACAGCTGCATCTAAACACCCGATACTCCGGCAAATCCATACACCCTGGGCTTGATCGATATCAGTTATGAATTTTCATAGTAATCATGATATCATTAAATTAAATACATAACGGCTAGAAAGTGTTTGTTGCGGAGAACTAATAAATATGTAATTACGTATTAGGTGTTGAGAACCGAGTAACAAATTATTTCAATTAAGACCTGAAGTATAAACAAAAGTCAGCATGAACGAACGATAAAATCTCATGTGCATATTAGTTTCGTGCTTACTGGCGACTCATCAGTACGAGCCGATTTTACGCCCTTTACACACCATATATTTAGATGAGGAATGTGGGAAAATAGGACGGTACAATATCTTGTACGAATATGTATTAAAGCAGTAATGTTTTTCACTTCTTCTAATGTCTTCGGCAATGCAATTTTGAAGTCAACTCACTATTTATAATATATTCCGAACATGTAAATGGTACCAACAAAAGGTTTTTCGGGAAACCGAACCTAAAATTATTTTGAATACATTCTTTCGTGGGTTATCGCAACATTGAAAGGCGCCAAACGAATGGTTTTCGAGATGGGTAAATAAAACTTCATGGCCAAAATTGTGAACGTAGTCTTCGGCAGGCTACCTTGTGTATAGCCGGAGCTCAGACCGTCCCAGGATTGAG
The DNA here is from genome assembly GCA_029291075.1 of Eudiplozoon nipponicum. Classification (NCBI taxonomy): domain Eukaryota; kingdom Metazoa; phylum Platyhelminthes; class Monogenea; order Mazocraeidea; family Diplozoidae; genus Eudiplozoon; species Eudiplozoon nipponicum. The sequence goes on from JAQBSW010002194.1 coordinate 10,414, forward strand.
ACCTGCTAAGTTAACCGACTAGAAATCGTCTTGTTTTTGTTGTAAAAGAGGGGTAGCACGAATAAATTCCCGACTGACTTACCCACTTCCAGAAGGTACTCCACAATTTCTATGTAGTTCTTTTTTACCGCAATGTGAAGTGCCGTGTCACCAGTGGTATAGTCCCGTTTGAACAGATCCAAGTGCTTCTGGGAGGTCAGCAGACGAACTGCATCCTTCTGGTTGTAACTGACAGCCTCCATTAGTGGTGTGAGTCCAATTTGGTTTTGGACGTTAAGCCGAGCTCCAGACTGAAATATTAGCGCAAAAGTAAATGTTATTGGTTCAGTAATATATTGAAAATAAATTGAGATAAGCTGCAGGTATTAATGTTCTACATTGAGAAATGAAATTTGTGCTTATCTCAATTTCGCGAACGTTTCTAAAAGCATAAATAGACAAAATTGAATGTTGTCGAATTATATCATGCTAGAAAATTTCATTAAATTATGAAATGACAAATGATCTAAATATAAATATCTTTCCTTATAAACACTGATGGAAATATTTTAGCAGACAACTGGTGGTTCAATTTAACCGTTTTACCGCGCAAAAATTCTAGGCCCAGAGACACACACAAAGAAACAATAAATACAGAAATAGAGGTGCAAATATGGGTGAAACCGGTTTATTGGATGGAATGCCATTTAAACCCTTTATAATGTTTAGTTTATAGTGATAAATGTATGTCTCTAATGGGTCAGGTATTTATATCCAGATCGCAACTAAGATTAAATTAATTTTTATTATCGCCCGCGCAACCAATGTTCATTTCATTACATAAAGGTTCAATTCAATACCACTTTCCCATGTAGTTCGGTATCTGTTCTATAATGAAAGATTGGGGATGGTTAGTTGGAACTTTAGGTCTAAAGAGATGCCATATAGGCTCCATCTAAAGGAAAGGCTAACCAAGAAACATTAGTTAGTATATAACTGAAAATTGTGTGTAGTATGTGGCAGTGTGACTCAGTGGTAAGAGCAACGGATTACGAGGAAGACGTGTCCAGGTTCAAGCTCTGTCCGCCGCAAATTCTGGAAAGTTCGTGATGAGTTGCCAATAAGTTCGAAACTGAGCTACTTGTTGAATTGCCTTTTTGCACTATACCATGCTTAGTTTATACTGTCAAATGTATGACATAATGGGTCAGGTGTTTAAATCAAGATCGCAACCAAGACCTATCGACAAATCTGACAAAAATAAGGTAAAGAGTTGTCTAAAATTGTTAGCAGGACGGTTTGCAAAGCCAAAGTAAGGCAAGACCATTCTGTTAGTCGAATTAGTCGCTGGTATTATGCAATCTGTTAAACCCCAAATATCTTTGTTAGATAATGATTTTGATGGAAAATCTTCAGTCGTGATTAGTTGTAAATTTAAACTTTAATATCAAATTTGGAAGTATAAATTTCTCGTTTAATAATTTTCCCACTATGTGAGGGATCAAAGCGTTAGTTGCCATCTGAACTCTACTTAATGACTCCAATAAACTCACTGTTCTTCATTACCGCGAACAACAAGTAGAAACCATTCATCGGAAACTAGTCTGTTGTTTGAGATAAAATACACACGTTTTAGCAAGAATATTAGGCCTACTTGTGTTTCGAGAAAGATTTGAATTGTCAATTCCAATGTTTAATATCCGACGTGAATATTTTTATTAAAAACAATTGTGCGGACTTGAAATAAGTAAAAAAATTCATTTATTCAACCGGCCACAGATCATTGCAAATCAACAGTCAGTTACAATTATAGATGTTTTTCGGCCTTCCATGGTCATCATCGGATCACAAACTTTTATATACCTACTGCGTAAATAAAATCATAAATGTGGCTGTAACGGTCTATTTCTCATGTAAATTGCTCATCGTTTTAATTAAGTTTTCAATGAATGAGCAATCATTAAATGCGCAGGTGGTGATAAAATTTACTAAAATAAAGTTCAGGGATTTAAGATTAACACTAGTCAAATTGATTTAAACGGTTGCACAACATAACAGCAATACTTTCAGTCACACGCACTGACGCATTTCTACCTTTCATGGACATCCCTGTGCAAGATTGTGAAATGTTTACCGTGGATAGAACAACAATATATAGGTTAGTCAGGGAATAATAAAAATACCTCTCATCATTAGTAGTCTTGTATAAAATGTAATACACGCAAAGTGTCGTCGGAAATATTTCTATGTTGTAATCAGCATAAATTTTTGCATTTTTGATACACGTATATAAGTTTTCCAATTGAACAATCAATGATTGAGTAGGTGGTGATAGAAATTATTCTTCAAATCAAATTTGCGAAATTTAAGTTAATACCATTTCCATGCATTTAACTATTTAAATATTAAAGCGGCATTATAGTTATTCTTACTCTGGGACAAATTTCGAAATCCCATGGTTACTATCAAAGCACGATAGCAAATTGACTAAAGTCGATCAAAATGCTCTCACCTCTCTTAGTCGCATATACATTTTATTTATTTGGATATTTTATGCAGCTTTCATTTTTTTATATTAATAAATTTAAATACATTTAATATACAATGCAGTTTGTTTTGTTGCTGTTCAGCTAGTTATTGTGCTCTGATAATGATCAGTGAAGTGCCAAATGCGTCAGCTTACGCAATGTTCTGTTTTTGGCCGTTCTGGAACTCATTAAACTGTGAGATTCTTGTATATTAATTGTACGAAAACTTGATTGAGACAAATAATTTATGGCATACATGAATAACCTATTTTTACATTGATTGAATTTTGGATGAACAAAACCTGTATTTGGAATAAAATAAATATAATTTGCGGTCCGAGTTGTGAACTACACTGGATTGTTCCCAGTTTCCATTAGCGGTAGAAAATTTTCGTAAACTATTTTCTTGTCCTTTATTAAATCACATTTGCGAGCTTGAAGTAAACACCAATCCCATGGTATTTAACCAGTCTTTGAACAACATAGCAAAACTACCGTCGGTTACACGTACTGACGCGTTTCGACTTTCCATGATCATCATCAGAGTATGACAGCAAACTGACTAGCAAGGATCAAACTGCAAAGCATAAAAATGGAAAGTAAAATTAGATACAATTAAATACAACGAGATTGGTGTTTACTTCAGCTCGCAAGCTTGATTGAAAGAATTTTTACAATCACCTGTGCAATCAATTAATGTTTAATTGTATTGTCTATATATAAATGTCTGGCGTAAGCTGCAAATAGTTGGTGTTCGTGACTGCATAAGAATTGTGCATCCGACATTTTCATTCAAGTACAATACATGCGGGACTATTAGAGGTTAGAGCCGCATATCTAATTTTTCGGTTTGATCCTCGCTAGTCAGTTTGCCGTCGTACTCTGATGATGATGATGATCATGGAAGGTCGAAACGCGTCAGCACGTGCTATTGAAAGTATTTTTTCCGTGTTGTTCAATGGCTGGTTTAAAACAATGTGTTTAGTGTTTACTTAAAACTCACACACTTGATTTAAAGAATTGTTACCACCACCGGCGTATTCAATGATAATTTATTTTATTTTTCTGTCCTTTCATCAAACCACATCGCAAAAGAAGTTACAAAGATACACAAACAACGAAAGTGAGAAACTTCATTTAAACTGTTTCACTTACACTTACGGCTGGTATATCTCTCGATATAAACCTAAGTTTCTTTAGGTCGCCTATTTGCGTGTGCGTAAATGCATGTATAATTGACAAGTATTTATATCAATTTAATCGCACACGCATGTACACCAATCCGACTGAAACCTAGGTAAGTTGATCTTAATTTACTTTTTGTTCGCGTCAACCTAATTGTTTTGCTCTTACGTAAGGACGGATGAAACCAAGTGCGTCATCATAGGTTAGAGAGGGGGTAAGGTAATACAAAAGTAAAATATTTACAAAAAATATGCCAAGTTTACCGTTCATAAGTTGATATGATAAAGAAGATCGATTTAGATATTAAGTAAAATAAACGAAGATCCGTCTAGACAATTAAGAATACTACCTATCGAAAGAATGTGCATTATAAGGAAAGACGATAATTAAGATACAATTTCAATAGTCAATGTTCAAAATCATAGATACAATAATAAAATAGTTAAAGAATAACATTTTGATGGAAAGTACTGCAAATAATTTATTAACTAGTAGTAAACTCATAAGCACGCTGATAAGCTAATCTTAATTAACTCTGCTCAATCTTTTGGTGAAGTTATATCCCGATTCCAAATTGCGCAATCGCTTTTTCTTACTATAACTTAATACTGCGTTTCATATGAAACCAAACGAATTTTCTGTCACACTTTCATTCATAATATCATTATTTAATTTTATTTTATTAGATATCTTAAACAAACTCTTCATTATGTTACGGCTGCAATTCGCTATGCGTCTAAAACCTTCTCAGTTAATTTTATATCCAGTCACTAATGAAAGACGGGCGAGATTAGATTTAATAACTATTCCATTTCTACTAACAGTTTGGTGTTTAAATTTTCATACCTTGATTGGGCGCATGGTTTGCCAACATACATGAGGCTACAATCTTTGCAGCGGATTTCTAATTAACATGACATTCAAAAGCGGTAATACACCTGATGACTCTCTTTCAAAGGATCGGTCATTAAAAAAACATTTTCGCATTTTAAAATCATCAGATAAATACAATTTTGTTTTTGCGTCGCATTCTCTCAATTATGTGCAAAAACTAATTTGCCTTATCTATGGAAAACATATTTGGAAATGTGGTGCAAACATTTTGCCCGTGAGACAATATTTGGGAACTTTAATGGAGAATGCATATACCAAAATGCCTGCCATGCATATATAACAGCAGAACATCAAAACCGCCTTGCCTTAGCTCTGTAAAACGCTTTCTCTTTGACACAAACAGACGAGAATAACAAAGTAAATTTTCATGGAAGTATGGAGAATGCAGAATACGAATGAGCCCAAGCAAGTCACTAAGCACTTCCCTTCGATAATGTTTGTGGTTCTCGCACAAACAGAGCGATTAAAAGACTAGCACACTCCTAACCTTGATAAGCATTCCAGTGATGTCAGTTGAGCCTTGGCGGCAGGCAAAATGTAGTGCAGTTTCCTCGTTTCTGTCCTTCACATTGACGTTTGCATCTGACGCAAGTAATCGCTTGACGGCCCAAAGCTTGCCACTACGCGTCGCCTTCATCAGTGGTGTCTTGCTCGTGATGTCCTAGACAGATGGCAGGAAGTAAAAGCAAGCAAAAAAAGCATTATTGGTGGTCCCGTTATTGCCAAAAATCACATGTATATAGGCAATACAATTTAAAAATAATTGATTGCGCTGGTGGTGGTAACAATTCTTTAAATTAAGTTTGCGAGCATGAAGTAAACACTAATCCCATTATATTTAACCAGTCGTCGAACAACATAACAAAACTACCGCCAGCCGCAACGCACTGACGCGTTTCGACCTTCCATGATCATCATCAGAGTACGACGGCAAACTGACTATCGAGGATCAAACCGCATTGAATATATATGGAAATCAAATTTAGATATGCGGCTCTCACCTCTAGCAGTCTCGCATACATTGAACTTGACTGGAAATTTCGGCTGCACAATTTCTATACAGTCAGTGCGTGCGACAGGTGGTAATTTTGTTAGGTTGTTCGACGACTAGTTAAATACAATGGGATTGGTGTTTATTTCAAGCTCACAAAACAGGATTTAAAGAATCACTTGTATACTTGCTCTATTATTATTTATGTAACTCTCACACTCGAACTATTTATTGATCAAACTGTCGCTGACAAGGCATCTTATAACTATCAACAGATGAACCGCAAATAAATACGAAAAAGTAAAGCTCACAAATTTATATTATTCATTAAATTTAACCAAGTCTGTTCCAGTTGAAGTAATAGCATGCATGAGAAATGAATAATGACTTGGATTATCATATATTGGGTTTTAATTTAACATGAGCTCATAGGGAGTAGTAATATTTTTGCAAATTTTCAATTTCTTAAACAGATAAGCTTTTGTTGCTAGATGTAAAGTTGATAAATATTGCCAATTGTATACAAGCAAATTGCCAAAAAGTGGTGCATCTACTGCATAAAATCAGTAATTTGTGAACATATAAATTTCATGGGAAACGTTTGCAGTTGAACTAAACAATTAATTTTATAAAAGATGAATCTCGTTGCGCAGTGCTGTACTTCTTGTTGTGGATTTGACCGCATTTTTCTTGTGCGGGACAATTGATAGCACTCTTAGGTCGGTAAAATCTTGAATTTTCATCATTTTCAGGTGATGTAATTTTTGGCCTCAATTGATGGGTTCTCACTTGTCCCTTCTTTTTAAGCCTTCCATTAGCTGATTGTCTGAAAATGACGTTGGAACAAGATTTTCCATTGTTCTTTTCCAAATTTTCGAGACCGAATTTCCAGTCTCATCTTCAGGGTTGACACAATACGCATAGTAATAAAACACAACTTGTGGCAAGTGTGGAATCCTTATTTAAGTCAGATATATTTATATTAATTAATTTTATAATATGCAAAATCGGAAAATGCTTGTATCTTTCGAAGCTATTGCAATTGATAAGCTTAATTTTCGCATAAGCGTGCTAAGATAATACCAACAGAAGGAAAACTAATCGAAAGTTAATTGCGTGGGCGGTGATAACAATTACTTTAAAAAAGGTTGTATTCTCGATATAAAAATGCTATCCCATTAATTACATAGATTTGTCAGTATAAACTAAGTATTTTATAGTGTGGACGAGGCAATTCATCCAGTAGACTGGGTTCTTCCCTATTAGGAGCTTATCACGTACTTTCCAGAATTTGCTGCGAACAGGACTCGAACCTGGGCACGTCTGCTTCGGAATCTGGTGCTCTGTTCTATAATAAGAGATTGAGGTTGGTTAGTTGGAAATTTGGAGTATAAATGACAGCCATATAAGCTCCACCAACGGAAAGGCGAAGATACATTAGTAAGTAAATAACAGAACACTGTGTGTAATATTCGTCAGGATGGCTCAGTGTTTACAGCACCAGTTTCCAGACAGAGGTGAGTAGGTTCGAGCACTGTCCGCGGCAAATATTGGACAGTACATGATGAGTTCTCAATAAAGACGCAACCAGTCTACTGGATGAATTGCCCTTTCTACCCTATACAGTACTTAGTCTATACTGACAAATTTATGCACATAATGGGTCAGGTGTTTATATCAAGATCGCAAATTTGATTAAAACAAGATGGCAAGCTATTCCTCATATTCACGACGGACAAGCATAGTTTGCAGAATTTTACTCATAGTTCTTCAATACTTTTGATGTCATTTAGTTATAGAGATACGGCCTGTCTGTTTCCTTCACCGATATGTTCTAACTGATCCTAGCCCTCTGAAGGCTTTTATCTAACGAGTATTATCCATTGATATTGTTGGAGTATCAAGTTTAGCCGATTGGTTGACTAAGTTTCCGTACATATCTTATTGTACAATCAGCAGGCGTGTAATAACAATTAAAACACTTCTCTCAAAAACCCACATAATGGCAAACTTGATCGGAATTAATGTGTCATTAACAAGGCATCAAAATAACCAGACGTGTCTCCAAAAATGACACAGGCAGTGTGTGGACAAATTCAAAACGAAAACTATTATGTATAATTATTTTAATGAAAAGACGAAGTCTGCGTTGTGGTATCGCCCAAGCAGAAATGACTTTGACTGATCGGTTTGGTCACTTTGCTTCTTTTTTATGCTTTACTGATTACATGGCAACGACATAGTCTACTATATTGATTGAATAAACAGGAAAACTCACTAAAGAAATTCCATTTCATTTTAAATGTAAATACTGGTGAAAATATTTTTTAATAAAAAAATTATTCCATTGCAAAATTTTGTTCTTTCTATATATATATATATATATATATATAAATATATATATATATATATATATATATATATATATATATATATATATCATTATATCCTTCATGTGTGCAAAAACAAAAGAAATTTTATCAGATACATGAAACATTTATTTCTCGTTATCGTCTCAAGTATCTACTAATAAACATATCTTTATATATAAATTGGAAAGAAAAACAAGATAGAAATATGTAAACATAGAGAGAATGTAAAAAAATGGAAACCAATAAATTGTGTGCGTCACATCCAGTTCAATCTCAATGCCTGAACATGATTCTTCTGCTTACATAAATCAAGCTGCAATTTGTTTATCCATAAGGCTTCGTATGTGGCTAGCTCCCGTTTGTTATTGCATTTAGTAATTATTTTGAATGCTACGTCTGGAGAATATACATGCGATGTTTCGACGATGTGTTGCGCAAATGCAGAAGTGTATTCACCATTTGATTTAAAACAGGCGTTTAAGTCACAATGTTCTCTCATTCGAGTTATTAACCGTCTGGTCGATCGGCCCACGTAAGTTGATCGACAACTTGCGCATGTATATTGGTAAATCATATTTGATGTCGACATAAACGGCTGTTTCTCTTTGATTGCTGGTAATGGCTGGTAACCACAAATAACACTCGTAGTCTAGCTGCATTAAATGTGCGTGTTAATGTCGCTTCAACTTTCTTGTGCGCCATTCGGGTAACTGCATCTCCTTTAAATGGGATGTTCAGGTATACTTTTTTTTCTGGCCCGTAATACGTCTGTTTCGGTTTAATTCCCCTTTTAATAATTGATTCAATTAATTAATATATAAGGATGATATTTATATGATAATGGTAATTATAATATATAAGATTTAGCAGATTTCAACGTTTGAATAATTCGTGTTTATATAGAACACAAAGTCTGTGCACGGATAGATAGAAGAAATCCGTATGTCTTCTCGTGCTGAACGATTAATAGGCAGACACGTGATACAAGGTGGATGAACAACCTCCTGAGAAGAAAAATGGACTGTACGTAATAGACTGATGTTAAATATCTGCGTGGCTGCTAAATTCAATTACGAAATGTGTATAACTTTAACTTTTCACGCAACAACACCGGATCTATGAAATAGGAAAAGTAGCGTTTAATTAAATGAAAAAGAATTTTTAAACGTAAAAGATCTCGTAAAACTAAACCAAACGGTCTTTATAAAAAGTTTTGTACTTCGCATAACCTGGCAAAGAATAAAACTAATTTTGTTAATAGTTCGCTCACTTGGGCGTCAACATTTGCTCCGTTGTTTAGAAGAAGGCTGATTAGTCCGCTGTCGCCATCTTCAGCTGCGTAATGTAAAGGAGTATTTCCGAACGTGTCTCTAGCATCCACTTGAGCGCCAGCATTCAACTGAAAGATGGTAGTATCAAATAATAATAATAGTAGACACGTATAATTTTAAACATTTATTTATGCGACTAATAGTAGCATGTTTTTCTCCCTTTAAATTACCATGATAGAGTGCTGATATACAAAGCTCGTGGACATTATCCAACTAAGGAAATTGTCCACAACGAAGAATAATATTTTAATTTACAAACATAAAATCTCTAAGTTATCAGAAAAATGTTCGAACAATTGACATTTAAAAAAATTAAATTTCAACTTGTAAGCAGAAATTTTTTAGAAATAAATCGAAATTTTTAACGGAAAAATTGGTAAACATGCAGTAGGGCTGGATGCCCGAACGAGTTTTCCTCTAATTTATAACTCTATACAACACCAACCGCAAGAAATAACGAGCTTGTTTATTTAAAGAATCTAATTATTTGATAAAACATTCGCATCAGGATTTCATGAAATTTTATCTTAAATGAATTAAATGATATGAATGTCTCTGTGAGAATCTCTTTTGCTAAGCAGAAAATTGGACGTGTGGGGTTAGCAGAAAAAGGAAGATTTATAAGTAAATCCAGTTTATAATTGGATTTAGTTACGTCAGAAATTATTCAATTAAGTAGATTTTACGAAGCAGGGACAGGAAAACTTCAGAGTATCGGGAAGAATCAAAGATACCGAAGCAGACATGTCCCAATTTGAGCCATGGCCGCAGAAGAACTAGAGTTCCCACTGAGGAAAATGCAGGTCCAGTGGAAGAAATGCGTCGGCTACATTATGCAATGCGCAGATTATACGAAACAAAAGTGTATGTAACTGGATTAATTTTAATGCCAAGCTCGCAATCTCCGTCTAAATATTTTGAGAAATTCCTCACACAGCTATATATATTTAAATAAACCTTTAGTACACAGCTGTATCGGTGTGGTATATGCGAAAGTAATACTTTAATAAGGGTTGCAATGTTAGTATAAACACCTGACCCATTATGTGCATTCATTTGTAAGTAAGCAATAAGCATTGTTTAGGGTAGAAACTGCAAATCATCCAGACTACCGGTTTCGTCCTTATTGAGAACTTAGCATTATTGTCCAGAATTTTTCGCGGACAGAGCTCGAACCTTAGCACGTCTGCTTCGGAATCTGATGCTCTAACAGTTGAGTTACCCTGCCGCACACTTCACACACACTTTAAGTTGTATACTAACCATTTTTTCTTGGTTAGCGTTTCCTTTATATTGAGCCTATATTTTGTCCATTTGGACCTAAACTTCCAACTAACCATCCCTTATCTCGCATTTTAGAAAAGACACCACCCTACATTTGAACATTTATATAATTAAGTAAATGTTGGTTGCGCGGGCGGTGATAAGTGCCACTGACCCATGTAGCCTGGTGTCTGTTCTATAAGGATAGATTAGGGATGACTACGCGCGAATTGATGAGATGTATTTAAATCAGGTTTACCTACTTGGTATCAGCGTCGATCCCATTTTGTTCAACGAGTTACTCCAAGATAGCATTACAGCAGTTTATCTCATATAATACTGAGTTCGATCTTTCAAGCTTATCATCAGAGCACAACGGTAAACAAACTTTTTTTAAAGTACAAAACAGTTTCAGTTGTCTCCGATATTTAAAATAATGAAATAAATAATTTGTTTGTGGGCATTTCGCTTTTATACGTGATAATAACGATTCAGCAAAAGATCTTGTTTTGGTTAAAAATTTTAGATTTCGTTCCGGTTAAATATTTGAAAAGATTCAACCACAAAATATGTTAGAATGAAACATTTTTTGATATGATAGCACATAGAATTTATTAAGTAGATTTCTATCATCGTTATTGGGCACTCATCAGAAAGTTTAGATATCACTGACAAAATCTATATAATGACAATCCTTTCATTTTACTTGTATTCCATGTATGACATAGAATAACAGATTTAGGTTGGCTATTTGGAAATTTGGTATGAAATTCTTGCCAATAGGATCCATTTGAACGACAGTCTGATCAAATCAAATAATTAGTATTCAAGGAAAATTAATTTAGTCAAGGTTGCGATTTTGATATAAACAACTGACACATTATGCGCATACACTTGTCAGTATAAACTAAGCTTTGTATGGTGTACTGGATGAACTAGCTTTTCTACATTATGCAATGCTCAGTTTATACTGAAAAATATAATTACATAATGGATCAGGTGTTGATATCAATATCGCAACTTTGATTAATACAATTGATAACACCGCCAGCGCAACCAATCTTCGTTTAACTACATAAATGTTCTTTTCAAAACCATTTCCCCTTGTAGTGTGGTTTCTGTTCGGTAATGACAGATTAGTGGTCATTATTTGGAACATTAGTTCTAAAGGATTCCATATGAACTCCAACTAAAGTACAGGCTAATCGAATAACATTAGTTAGTATAAAACTGAAAATTCTTTGTAGTGTGCGACATGGAGATTGTTGTGAAAGCACCAGATTCCGAAGCAGACGTGCCCAGGTTCGAGCTCTGTCCGCGGAAAATTCTTGACAGTACATTATGAGATCTCAATAAGGACTCAACCAGTCTACAGGACGAACAGCCTTTTCTACAGTAAAAAAATGCTGATTTTATACTGACAAATGTATGTACATAATGAGTCAGGTGTTTATATCACAATCGATGCAGTAGGCGGCATCGGCGACTAAGTTATTTCGCTTCAAAACTCTGAAGAAAATGCCTCCTGTTTCGTTTCCCTGGCGTGGAAATTCGAACCAATACCTCATAAGTGCGCGATAAGAAAAATGACGTCTTCTGGTCTAGATGTATTTGCAATATTATGCAATAATTTTGTTTAATCTGACGTAATTTAACTAGAATATATAATACAATTAATATATATATATATATATATATATATATATATAATATATAATAATACAATAATTTAACTACAATATATAATATAATTAATATATATAATATAATATATATAATATAATGGTTTTTCAGCCATCTGATTAATTTAAATCAAATTTGCCTCAATTTAGTCATTTCTATAAAGAAATCTAATTCTAACAGTCATTAAAATAAAATTCCAAATTTAAAAAATAATTATTGTTTTGCAAAAGTCAATGTTATTCACCAGAATCTGGAGACACGATACTTGATGACGCAATGCGGCATAATGAACTGCCCTTCGCTGTAAGGTACATGTCGGTTGGTGTACATTCACTCCGGCTTGTATTAGGTAGTGCAGCATTGAAAAGAAGCCTTTATAGGTGACCAAATGAACAGGACACAAATCAGTGTGATTCCGTTTCCTCACCTTTATCATTTGAATGAATTGAATAAGTTTTAACCATGTCTCTACAACGATAAACATAGACTGAGAAAAAAATCATTAATTTAAACAAATATGTATCGTTTTAATCTGGATTTCACCTAATGTAATCAACTAAAGAGCTCATGCCTCTACAATCCCATTTAAAATGCACCCCTGCTCATACGCGCAGAATTCACAAAAGAACCAATATCCACGGCTATGTTTCCACAGATTTTTTCTCATCGAATTGCTTTCTGAAAAGTGATTATATGGTGTGGTGTAACGCCAATACCAATTTAACAATTAATAACGTCCAACCATGAGAGGGTTGATAAAAATTTTATTTTACTCATCGAATTATCTTCTGATAAGTGAGGATAGTGCGAGTTGTAACACGAAGAATAATTTAACAAATAATAACGTTTGACCAGGAGAGGTTTGATAATGATTTCTTTGTTAAAAATAGTTGTCACAATTTAGACCGCGATCTATAGAATAAACCCGAAGGGTAGAATATTTTTAAGTAAAGTTAAAAGAGAATGTTAACAACATTTTTCACCTCGCAAACACTCAGTTATATATCGGGACTGATGAAATGGCAGATAAATTCCTTTGTTTAAATTTGGTCTTGTTAGTTTTGGTCTCTGTGTTATTAGATTCCTGAAGATGGTGCCCTAGAATGAGGTACTGAAAAATCATACAATCAAAATTAGATCGAACTTCATTTCCAGCGGTTAGTATGAATGGCGTGGAAGCCTTCTGAGCTAGGAGACACATCAGTTCTCAGCCATCACGAAGCCGAACTTAACGCGTATGTGGAAATGAGGATCAATCGGATCGTGGCGGAAACCTGAGTGAAAATCGACCACACACGAAAGAACATCGTTGTTGATCGCATTGCGCAACCAAGATAAATGCCTTGTTTGAGACAGGTTGCATAATTTTGAATTGTACCGTTACGCATCTAGCCAGGCTTAGCCGAATTCTTACTGTGCTCAAAGTCGACGTGGCGTTAAAACATTGTGTGTACATTGTGTGCTCAATGACTTACGAGCCGACGAAGCGGATTGCTGAAAATCGCAAGCCCTTGCGGGTTTAAATGCGCAGTGATAGCATTAAAGGACATATTAGATTTTATAGAGAAAGGTAAAAATCGGGCATTAGCAGATTTTATGCGGTAGACATTTTCTGTTGCGTAGTCGATTTACAATGTTTCTATGGATGGAGCCATTCAGTTTCTTTGCCAGTTCGCGAAAAATATCCCAGGCATTCGTGCAGTGCACAATTGTAACTTACATGACTTAGACGGGAGTTTATGTCAATTCGGTACAGTTCAACACATTTCTTTAAGTCTGCCAACTCATTATTCACCAAGGCGTCGTAGAATACCAGGCCAGGAATCGTGCTGCCCGGTTGATTGCTTCCACTGCCAATACTTGGAAGACCACCACCTCCAAGAAGCATGCTGTTTTATGAATTAATCGACAAATTTCCTCATTGGATTACTTTTGCCTTCCCAGTTGCGCTGTTTTCAGATTGTCCAAGCATACGTTTCTGTAATTGTAATGCGAAGTAATATAAATTATTATATATTTGATGATTAAAATCCTAACACTTTAATGAAAATGGCAATACAGCGTGATTAATCATCTCCAGTAAATTATGCAATGTCTTAAATAATAATCACTAACACGAACTAAAGGAGATAAAATAAAATCATATGTATTCATCATATAATGTCATTAGAACAAACATACTCTTGCCTAACAAAATGAAAGTGATCAGCAGTAACATTGAAAGTAAAAGACCTACAAGCATTTTTTCACAAACAGATAGTAAACAAACCTGTTTAGGTTTTGCAAACCTGATTTTCTTTTGTCAGATTTAGATAGAGAATTGCACAAATAACAGCTTCGATGACTCGCAATTCATTCCTATTTCCTAATTTAAATTCGTATCTTACTAGTTATGGTTTTAAATATGTCAACGACAGTTGAAGAAATAATTTCTTAAAGATCAGAAATCTCTTCATTTTATTTGGAAAACCTTCGATAATTCACTAATAGTATTATATTTGAACTAATTAGTTACATCGATTTTAAAAATTTAAACTAAGATACAAACATATATTTTAATATTGCAATCTTGATATAAGTACCTGACCCTTTAATTAGTTATATATGTCAACATAAACTAAGAATTGTATAGTGTAGAAAAGGCAATCCATCCAGTTGATCGGTTTCGTCCTTATTGGGTATTCATCATGTACTGGCCAGAATCGAAAGTTATGTATACATAGATTCACAAAAAGAGTAGTAAAAAGTTTGTATCATCAAATTTGCCTGATGGTGATTTACAAAAATGCGTTATTTGTTGATAATCTCGTGAACAACGTAAGTAATTAGATTAGATTCTGTATCAGATACGCAGTTTGAAGCTTAAACTCGATCCAAACTAGTGAAACAAAATTTATGTAATAATTTTGATTGAGTGTCTATCGTTTACAAGTAGCTTAACTGACAACAGTCTCTGGGAATTTGTTGTACTCATCGGTAAGAACTGGACTATGTGTCAATTATTATATTTGAAGTCTCATTGAGTGAAGTTTTCATAAATATATTGGTTATTTGTTTTATAGTATATTCTGTTTTACTCAACGCAAACGACTGTTCTTTACATTTCAATGATTGTTATATTTAAGCTGGGCTATCCTGCATCAGGTTTCACCTGAAGCTATTAATATTTATGAAGTGGTAATTGTAATGTGATAATTGCGCACTGATTTGCCCATTTTCATTTTGATAATGCGTGATCTATTAATGAGGTGCTATTCTAGTTAGCTGAAGATGGATATTACGAAATTCTTTTATAATTACTCGTTTTTTATGACCTGTCTTATTCTTATTAATTTTGCACTTATTTTCAAATATCTGGTCGCTTGAATGCATTCAATTTGATAATTTATTTGCCTGGCTCTCTACCGTGTGAGGTTTTGGTCTTTGCCTTGTCAAGTTTCTATTGCTGTCAGCATACATACTAATTTTAACCACAAATTGTGTACATTTGGCTGAGGATATTGCACTTGACATTTCATTTTTTGTTAATTTTGCACTTGAAGATATTGTTCTTGATAATATTCCGTAATTTATATCTTTGAAATCATGGCTACGATATTTTAGTTTGCTTAAGCTATTTCGTTAATGTATTAATATCAAATCATCGCAAATTGACTCCTTTCTTCCTTTTGTGGTTTTATGTAAATCTTTGAGCTTGATTATGCCTGTTCTATGTGCTGATTCATTGATGTGTTCGGCAATGGCCGATTTACTTGGCGAAATTATTTAACTCCAGATATAATTCTGTGGTAAGTGCTTTCTGGCGAGGCATATATAAAAGTCTATTGCAAAAACATGTAAATTTGCAAGCTATTGCGGATTAATGAAATAGAGACAATTTTGATGTGTTTAATGCTTTGTTTGGCTGTACAAACTAGGAGTTTACTACAATTATTCCTTGGTAACCATTCAAATATGTGTCAAATATTGCGCATCTAATAAAAAAATATTTAAATTAAGGATGAACAAAAGGTATAATCTCATAAACACATACGTTCCGTGCTTATTTGTGACTCAACAGTAAGATCCGTTCCTACGCCTTTTCTACATTGTATATTTTGTCAAGAAATATGGGACAGTTTAACGATACAGTATCCTATGCTTATTCGTATTCAAACATTAGTAGATTGCTCTTTGCAAAAACTCTGCGGCAGTGAGACTTCAATGCCAACACACTACATATAATATTTGCCATAACTCTAGAGGTTACCACCACCAGGATTTAAGATATGAGCTAATTTGAAATGAAATAGAAAATTATAAACAATTATAAACACACGCTACTCTACACAGTCTATGGTTATCCTCTGACATTCGACAACGAGGTTGAGTATCTACAACATAGAATTGACTACGATACTGATACCCCAGACGATGTTTTAATAATAGCTCCAATTCTTTGCCAAGCCTGTATTATGAGCACAAGTTATGGGACCAGTTGGCTGGGTTTATCACTATGTTCCTTTTGTGGGTTTTAGGAATGGCACATTTATTTCGATTTTACTGCCTTGTAAATTCTACTTATCTAAAGACGAACAAAGAAATACTGTCATGTTTTTCTCTTATGATTTAAAACTCTAATTACACGTTGGAATGATGCTATAAACTTTATAAAAACTCGCGTTCCTAGAGCAAAAACCTTAGATCAATCAAATATAATTGGTCTATGAATTTACATCCATAAGCAGTGCTTGAGTTTAGAAAATTTATAGCAAAACATGGAAAACTTTACGTACAAATATTTCCGATTGCAAATTTCTATTAATGATATATGTGCAATGATTTTGTTAGAAACTAACTGAAAAAGAGGTTTTTGTATAATTATCAATATCTGTTTTGCTTAGGTACTTTTCCGGCTATCTCTTTGATATGTTGTTTCAAATAATCCGCTGTTTAATTGTAATACAGTTAAGCATAATTTGAGCATTCTATTTTTATTATAATGCAAACAAATTTGGAACTCAATTGATAAAATGAATAAAACGGGAATTCTACGAAAATATATAACAGTTAAATACTGTTTGCAGCAGAGAATTAATATATATGCAAGTATGAATTAGGTGTTGCGAATCGGGTAAAAAAATAGTTCAGTTGTGACCAGAAGGATAAACCAAAGACAACATGAACGGAAAGTATAATCTCATGCACATTCGTTTCGTGCTTACTGGCGAATCATCAGTAGGAGCCGGTATTACGCACTTTAACCACTATATATTTGGGTGAAGAATGTGGGATAATAGGACGGTACAATCTCCTAGACGAATGTGTAAACCTGCAATAGTGAAGCTAACATCATATAAAGTCTACGAACAATGCGACTTCAACGCTAACTCACACTATATATATATATATATATATATATATATATATATATATATATATACCGAGTCTGTAAAGGATACTAACACTACGGCTATTGTGTTAGTAACCGATACCAAATTTATACTACCGAAAAGGTACATGGTACTAACATGATGGATATCAATATATGCTATAGTTCACCGAAATTGAGATTTACAACTATTTCTGAACATCTGTTACTCAAGTAAATCCATACACTCTAGCCTTGATCGATATCAGTTATCACATTTAGCGGTAAGCATGACATCATTCAATTCAATATATAACAGTTAAATACTGTTTGCTGCGGAGAAATAATATATATGCACTTATGTATTAAGTGTTGGAAACCTAGTAACAAATTAGTTCAGTTGTGACTAGAATTATAAACCAAAGACAGCATGAGCGGAAAGTACAATGTCATGCACATCGGTTACTGACACAATAGCCATAGTGTTAGTGTCATTTACAGACTCGGTATATATATTATATAGTGTGAGTTAGCGTTCAAGTCGCATTGTCGTAAACTTTATATGATGTTTGCTTCACTACTGCATATTAAGACATTTGTCTAGAAGATTGTACCGTCCTGTTATCCCACATTCTTCACCCAAATATACTGATGAGTCGCCAGTAAGCACGAAACGAATGTGCATGAGATTATACTTTCCGTTCATGCTCTCTTTGTTTTATCCTTCTGGTCACAACTGAACTAATTTGTTAATAGGTTCGCAACACCTAATACATACTTACTCGACGAAAATGACTGGTTCGTATGCAGTTTTGTTGAAACATTAACTTGAACTGTTAAAATTATCTACACATCAAATTGAAATTGGGAATATTTTTCTCACTATCTTCTTCTAAACTACTTCCAAAATTTACCAGATTCGTTCATATTTGCAATTTAGGTTGATAAACTGCATTGTATTCTACTTACAACATTATTTTCTGCCACAGATATCAATACAGCTAATAGGACAAAAATGGAATCTTTTGTTTAATGTATTGAATAATGGTTAGAAATTCATTTCGGATTTTCAAAATTTCATTTTTATATAAATTATATTTATAAGAAATAGACCACTTAACAATCAATAAATTGTTCGATGCGAATGTATTTCTTCCAGGTATCAATGCCATGCTATTCAACTTCATTAAATGAATGGAACTAATATAATTTTCGGTTTTATTTGGATTTACTTTTAACAGTTGTACGAGTGTTTGCAGTTTATTGCCTGTTGAAACGGGACATACCGTCATTCAAAAAAATTACTTGGTTTTAAAAAGAGCATAATCGAAAAAACTATTGTGCATGCAAAAAACCCATTATATAACAAATAAGTACAGTCTAAAGATTCAAATAGTATGAGATTGTATTCAAGTGGACACGAATCAATTAATCCAACAACAATAGTCTTGTATCCAGGTTAGCCCGACTATGCATTGGACCGGCGTCAGTAAGAAATCAATGGCACCAAAAATCATTCGAAAAGCAATCAGCTGGTCACACAACATAGCAAAACTGCCATTAGCTACTCGCGCTCATGCACTTGAGCCTTTCAATATCATTATTACATATTAAAATCACCAACTTAAAATAAATAAAAAAGTGTAATTCATTCCTTCGCCATTAATGATTAAAATATTTTTAAATCAGTAGTCTTTAAATATAAAGAAAAATAATTCATTCTCCCCTTATCTCCAGTGTTGGCTGAGATTTTTCTATGGCACCAAGATAACACATCATTAAAGAGTGAAATAAGTATATGTGCTCAATATATATATTTTTATTTTGTACTTAAGAACAGGTCGCAATCACAACATTGCTTCGAAGTTTCAACAAAGCACAAATGAATGTCTGCTTCATGTCAGAGCATGAGAAAGATGATCTTCTGCCTTTCCTAGATGTACTATTAAAGAAAGAATCTAATGGTAAATTAAACAGTACAATTTACCATAAACTAACATGGTCGGCACAGTATTTGGATTACAGTAGTTATGTGGCGTTTCAATATAAATTATCAACAGTTCGTGGCTGCTTTTCAAGAATTCACAGGTTGGTTAGTTAAGATTCAAAAGAAGATGAAAATAATAAAGCAATTAACGATTTAATGTCTAATGTCTATCCCAGACAATTAATTGAATCAATTATCAAAGAAAGGAATTAAACAGAAACAGACGTATTACAGACCAGAAAAGAAAACAGACTACCTAACCATCCCATTTAAGATGGATGCAGTTTCCCGAATGGCACAAAATAAAGAGGAAGCAACATTAACACGCACATTTAATGCAGCTAAAGTAGAGTGTTATTTAGGGTAGCACATTTGCCTTTACCAGCAATCAAAGAGAAACCCTCCCATACTGCGAAGAAAATGTGCTCAGGTTCGAGATTCATCCGCGTCACAATTCCGGTTAGTATTTTAGATGTTCCCCCAAAAGAGGAAACTGGTCTGCTGTATGGGTTTCCTCAGTGACCTTATACAATGCTTAGTATATATTGAAATTTGTAAATATATAATTGGATTGAAGTTCCC
Organism: Eudiplozoon nipponicum; assembly: GCA_029291075.1. Classification (NCBI taxonomy): domain Eukaryota; kingdom Metazoa; phylum Platyhelminthes; class Monogenea; order Mazocraeidea; family Diplozoidae; genus Eudiplozoon; species Eudiplozoon nipponicum. The sequence goes on from JAQBSW010002194.1 coordinate 30,559, forward strand.
CTGAAGCACGCAACCCTCATTTAAACAATACAAAATTATGTTGTACAAACGAAACATCTTTAAATTCTGTGAATAGCTAAACATATAAAGAAATCATATACCATAAGTTTTACTAATGTTTAGATTAACAAGGAGCAGCTAGGTTAGTTTACAATCTTCACTAATTTCGCGAAAGTTCATTGTTATGCAGAACAAAATTGACAAATTTTCGATATTTGAAAAATACACATAATAGTGACGGATTATTCAACTCGGAAAGAAATTTGTTCTACCGCTGGTTATTTTTATTTATATAGTAACTCTGTCATACGTTAACGATAAAATTATAACCTTTGCGAAGACAAAATTAATGTATAATAAAACGGGTTGAGAGTATCAGAGTATTTACTTCTAGAAAGATAATTCTAACAAAAGTAAAATTTACCTTGACTAGAAAACAGATTTATAATAAAGAATATATCTATACACACGGAATAATTTGCACAACCACGCAAATGGCTAATAAAGGCAAATTAATTATCAATTAACAATATGGTTTTAGATCGACGATGCGTATATATGCACAAAAAATTAATATACGCGCGAAAATGAAATTAATCTAAGCGGGGCTACTTTTATGAAAATATAACTCTAATAAAGAAACTACAATAGTGGCCAATCGGAAAACCTGTGGTACAAATTATTAATTATTTTTAAAACTAATACATTTTGTTTGATTTTTAATCTTAGGATTATAATAATAAAATCGTCTAGAAACATTTATGGTTAATTTTGTCTATTTAGACATAATGTTTAATAGGAAAATTGTGGTGGGACTACTATATATATATATATATATATATATATATATAGATATATGATCAAGATCGATAAATGTGGAACGCATGTAATGGATTTGGTTGTGCATATATATATATATATATATATATATATATATATATATATATATATATATATATATATGACAACGAACCAAAGTCCATGTACACCTGCGTTCCGCGTCTATCGGCGATACATCGTAAAATCCGGGACTACGTCTTATATCCACTACATATTTGGTTAATGCGTGTAGGACAATTGTACGGTAATATCTCCTATGGGAAACTTTTTTGACCAAAATTCAGAATTACTACACGTATACACCTGTTATTTCAGCATATCATAGCACTGACATCTGGATCGATATATATATATATATATATATATATATTTTTTTTTTTGCAAAATTTTACTATGTATTTATGTGTGATTTTAAACATGGCAGAATACATTCGTCTATTATTGTAGAGGTCATTAACTCCGCATATAAAAATAAATTAACCGTTTATTTTTCGTTTGAATTTTGCCATGGTTGTTTATTCAAATATTGTACAGAGGAAATTATATTTACAATGTTAAATATTATGGAGTAACGTTTGTTCAAATCTGTTTATTTATTTTCATTGTTAGTTCGTGCTCGTTTTACGTTGAAGTATTTTCATCCCGCGTGCAGTCTTTGTGAGATTCAGTTTGGCACGTAAGATCCTAAAATTTTCATGCCTTAATGCATGTCCAGTACACTTGTTCAATGAGAAGTTAGTCTTTTCATTTATTGTGGGAATCGGGAAGTCAATAATCGCATTTTAATTCGTTTGTGAATCAACATACGATTCAGGCGTATATGTATTCCGATTTTCCAAGTAGAAATACTTTGGCGGAAAGTTTTATTTGTATTGACATATACACCTGTCCCAAATGGGAATTTGACGGAAAACGTAAATAAATCAGTAGGAGGTGTTGAGATTACCATTCTGGATGGTCATCCGTGATGACCCATTATGAATACGTCAGTCCTAGATAGTTCATAAAATAAGACGACTTCAGAGCTGGTATCTGAGATATTCATGATAGTTTATAGAACACGAGCCTGAACATTATAATGCATGTTTATTTATTTTCATAAATTCAACTTTAAGAAATGCTTGTTTAGAAAGTTTTAAGATGTAACATATTTTTACATTTATAAATATTTATCAATACAATTTAAACATATTAATCAGTAAGAAAAACGCTAGTTCTACGCAGAACTTACCTTCAATGAGATATATTAAATAATTTTAAATATGTTGAGTTTATTTGATATAAAAATTCCCCTTCAAGTACACCAAAATATATCGTTAAATTTGGCGCCACTGTTACACTTAAACAATTATTGTCATGGATGCAAATATCACATTTGAGAAAACTGTGAGATTCAGGATTATTTTCCTACTAATGAAATTACAGGGGTTTGCATTATCAGCTGGCGAAGCAATCTGATTTGTCGAGGTATTTTCCTAATTCTGATTGGTCATTGCAATCTGCCATTAATGACCTAGAAAATTACTATGCTGCTATAATTTGAATAATAGATAAAGAAAAATAACAAAATGTAGAAAAGTACACAAGAGAAATATGGGTACTGAAAAAATCAAAGGAACTTTTTATAAAAATTAGCAGAAATGCGTAGTTAAATCTAATTAAAATAATATGTAAACAAGTAATTAATTCAATTGAAATTTTTGCACATATACATTAGCGATTAATACTCATTTATAAAAATAATTATTTTGACATTGACGAATAGGAATTGGATTAATGGATATCTTGTTTTATTATGACATTTATTTGAATCGAATATATTTTTGAATAAAAAAATTATAAACGTTTTCAATTTTACCATCTATCATGTCGCTCTTATTGTACTTTCCTTTAAACTTTCTCAAATAAATGTTCTATTCGATTACCCTATATTCATTACCACTAGTATATTCGAAAACTACACACACATACAAATCCAAAATATTTGTCTCATATTTATGTGTATATATTATTTCGAACATGGATGGGTTAACTAGTATTATCAAAATTATAATTTATATTTCAGCGTGGCGCACCATTCCAGGGGCTGCAACAGTTGTCGAGGGGTCCGTAATCGTAAAAGTACCTTTAAATCGTCCAAAGGTTTCGTGCATGTTTTAGTCATTTTAAAGTGTAATTTTTACGAAATTTGTCATGACATATGACAGATGTTCTAATTTATCCTTAGTAATTATACTAAATACTGATAATACAACAAGTACTAGAACTACTAATACTAGGAAAACAATAACAACGGCATCAATTACTATTACTAATTCTACTTTTACTAATTTTTCGCAAACCACTGCTACTACTAATACTACTATTATTATAATTTATTGTTGTAACAACAACTACCACTCCTAATACTACTCTCATTCCTAATACTATCAATAAAATTACTACTAGCACTACTACTACTATTTCTCCGTTTGCATCTACTGCTGCTACCTCTGCCTTTAATTCAACTACTAATTTTACTACCGCCACTAATAATTATATTACTACGAATACTACTACAACCAATAATAATAATAATAATAATAATAATAATAATAATAATAATAATAATAATAACAATAAATCTAAAACTATTAATACTTCCAATGCTTCAAGTAAAACTACAACTACTAGTAAGACTACAACTAATAATACTAATAATGCCACTGCTACTACCACTAATACTACGACTAGCAAAATAAATAATAATAGTGGTAATATCTTTACTATTACTCAGAAAACGGCTATTACTAGTACTAATACAATAAATTACAAATACTGTTACTACTACTGTTAATACTATTGCTACTAATACTACTAATACTACTACTATTACTAATATGATGAATACTGCCACTACTTTTACTACTGCTATAACTAAAATATTACTACTTTTGCTACTTCTATTAAAACTGCTACTACTACTAGTACTAAAGCTATTATGACTACTAATAATTCTTCTTATACTAATACTAATACTATTACTGCCGCTGATACTACTATATCTTCTTCTTTTAATAATACTACTGCTACTACTACTACCACTACTACTACTACTAAGAATATTAATAATAATACTATTAGTACTTCTACTAGTAAATGTAGTATTACTACTTCTTCTTTTACAGTTTCTGCTACTAAAATTTCTAATAATAATACCAATACTAATTGTATTTCAAATAAAATCAAAACTACTACAGCAAATACTGCATCCAGAAGAATTAAAAATACTTCAACTAGTTAATTAATTAAGTATTCATGGACTGTGGAGTTAGAGTTTAAAATTGTTTAAGTAAAATCTGCGAGCCTGATATAAGCAACAGTCCATTTTTATTTGATCAGTCGCACATCGAAGACGATCGCAGTCAAAATGCTGACAAGTATTTACCGTCTATGCTCGTCAACGAATCACGACTGCAACCTGACTAGTGAGAGTCAAACTGGAGTTCTTATACAAGGAAAGTAATATTAGGTACGATTGTTTACTTGTAAATCCTGTTTACGTGTTACTGACGAACAACTATCCAAAGCGGTTCATAGATGGAAATATCATAGGACACCAATAAGAATGTTTTCCTAAACTCACAATTCAGGTGAGATATACCAGCCTCAATAATTGCACAATGGTTAAATAGAATCACTGAGTGTAATTTCTCATGTGCTTAATTTGAAATCACCTTCAGCATATGGAGGATCATGAGGTTGTATCCTTGGATCAATTGCCGAATCTCTTCAAATCCTAAAAAGTCTACAAATGTAAATTTATTCGTGGTAACATATATTTTTAACGCCCGAAAGGGTAATTGATCAACGAAATCCAACAAAATTCACCGCAGAAATTATTTAGTAAAGGCCAGTACATGAGGAGTTCCCAATAAAGACGAAACCGGTCTACTGGATGAATTGCCTTTTCTACACTATACAATTCTTAGTTTATACTGACATATGTAAGTAATTAATGGGTCAGGTGTTTATATCAAGACCGCAATCTTGATTATAATAATTGTTATCACCACCCGCGCAACCAATGTTCGTTTAATTATATAAATGTTCATTTCAATACCACTTCCCCATGTAGTGTGGTGTCTGTTCAGTAATGACAGATTGGGGATGGTTAGTTGGAACTTTGGGTCTAAATGGATGCCATATGAGCTCCACCTAAAGGAAAAATAGACTAACCAAGTTACATTAGTTAGTATATAACTGAAAATTGTGTGCAGTGTAGTGTGCGGCAGGATGGCTCAGTGGTTAGAGCACCAGATTCCGAAGCAGACGTGCCCAGGTTCGAGTCATGTCCGCGGCAAATTCTGGCCAATTTCAGTTAACAGAGGAACTCGGGGACACCGACGTGGATTAAGCTAATAGAGCGGAAATAATAGGCTTTGTTTCTGTAAAGAAAGAGACAAAAAAAGAATTAAACACAATTTCACATAGAGAACAACTAAAATTTTCAACTAAACGGCAACCCAGGTTTTCGTAGTCCTAGACTAAATATGGGTAAATGTCGCGTTCAACTCTGGAATTGAATATGTTATATACTTTCGAAACCACTAGATTTCAACTGCTGTCCTGGTTATATAGTAATTATACTTTGCTATTTCCATATTTGGTATCTGTGATTTCGTTTAATAATATTTTTTTCCAAATTAAATATTTATTTTTAACCAGTACATGATGAATTCCCAATAAGGACGAAACCGGTCTACTGGATGAATTGCCTTTTCTACACTATACAATTCTTAGTTTATACTAACATATGTAAGTAATTAATGGGTCAGGTGCTTATATCAAGACCGCAACCTTGATTATAATAATTGTTATCACCACCCGCGCAACCAATGTTCATTTAATCATGAGTTCTTCTCACATCTTATATTATTATCTAAATATCAATTCATATATATATATATATATATATATATATATATATATATATATATATATACGTGTACACACCATATATAATATGCATATCATATAAGCAACTATGTTAGTTCCTTAATGAATATAGTATATCAGTGAAATACCCATTTTTTAATATTTAAAACGTTATTTATATGTCTATTTGTGCAATAATATATATATATATATATATATATATATATATATATATATATATCTACAGGGCAAAAAGGTGTGTTATTTGAATTTCAAGTACCTACTATTTACCTTGAGTACATAATATATCGACATTACATATATATTTATACGCACAATTAATAAGAATATATAAATATCCATACATATACACGTCTACAGACCTAATATATATATATATATATATATATATATATATATATTGTGCATTTCTAAATAAAAATATAAGGAACTATGTGAGTTCACCTCAGTTCTTATATGAATATGTAAATTTTCATTAATATATGTGTATACACCATATATATAAAGCGACCATTTGAGTCTCACCAACACCTTATATAAAAAGATAATAATATCCATTCATATGAATGCATATATATATATATATATATATATATATATATATATATACGTATACAGACTATAACATAATATAACTATCTAAATAAACCTATATAAGCAACCCTATGATAACCTCCCATATTTTATTTAAATATTTTCACATCCAAATCTGACTAGTTGGTGGCAAATATATATATATATATATATATATATATATATATATATATATATATATATATATATATATATAAATCAACATATAAGTAATCTCTCCAGAGCACATGCTGCACAAAAATTATAACCTATCAACCAAAATAAACAATTCTATATGCAAATCCTAGGTAACTATATTAAACTCCATGTAAACTTTTCCATTTTCTATCTGAAATTCTTAGCCACATTTTCTCAGTGATATTTATTGTTATATATTTTTGCGTCTATTTGATTGCACAATCACCCCAATAGAACGTGGAAACGAATATAATATATGTAGCTTGAACACCATTAGAATTCTATTGTTCTTCAGTTAAGAGTATATTTGACAAAACTTTATTTTTTATCAGAAAAAAGAAGTTAGAATTTAAATATAAAAGACAAAATCTGCTGTAGTACTTCAGACACATTTTCTATCGATTGCGTATTTTGGACGGACATGTTATGCACAAATGAAAATAAACATGACATTTGCTTTTCTTTATATCACGAATGTTAAGTTTTTGTATACTTTATAAGAAATTTTCCAAGTAAGTTCGAAGTTCTGCTTTGATGAAAGTTTGTCGTGGATAAATTCAAACTAGTAAGTTTTACGATGTGGACTCGCAAAGATTTCTTCTGATATTAAAACAGAGTTTAATTCTAAAGAACTGATTAACACGACAGATAACTGCATAATTACCAAGTTCTTGTTTTGCGAAACCAACTTTTTGTCCACCTTCCGAATTTTGACACCTTAGACGTGCATACGCATGCACGTAATTACATTTACTTTAAAGATTTACGTGTTATACAAGCACGCGCCCAAACCTCCATAATGTAAACTTATCTTGTGTAAAGTCAGTAAGTGTTAATAATTCTACTGGTACGTATAAATGAAGCCGTTTCAATGAAATTTACCTGTTGACTTAATAAATTTCGCATTCTTAAGCGCAAAGAGCTTACCATTGGCAAAGGGGCCTGGTAGACGCCCACGAAATATTGGGTGCCAAAATTTCGAAGATAGACAAAAACGTTAGATAAGATAATGTTTTTGATATATCACGTTGAAATTTAACCCTTTCAGGTGTCTGTATATTTTATTCGTAACTATTGATATGAGTAAATATGTGCAGCTGAAAATTTCCGGAACACGTTGATAATTTCACTAGTTTATTAGACGGAGACGCAAAATAAAAAACCTAACTCTCATTCAATTTATAACAAAAGGATTGACGCATTACTTAGTTTTCTTAAATACGTATTATGTGAATTGATTTTAATTGTTGCACCAAGGTACAAAACCCGACTTTTAATATGCTATTATTAGTAAAATTCTTGACATTATTCAGTTTTCTAATGGTTATATAATATTTTGGTTATGGCGACAACACACACACACACACACACATATATATATATATATACATATATATATGTATATATATATATATATATATATATATATATATATATATATATATATATATATATATTATTTATTATGTCTTTTGCCATCGAATATTACACAGTATATTTCTAATTAGGAAGAAATAACACATTAATAAAAAGTGGATAATGGCCATTTCTTTCGAGAATATTATACTTCGCTCTAAAATCTCTCATTTATATACATTCTGGGTTTACATTTAAATTTGAGGGTCGCAACAAATCTGACTCGGTTTTCTATTTCTTGTTTTGGCTGATTGGTAAGTGTGTATGTGTTTGTGTCTGTATATCTGCCTGTTTGCATGTAAAGATCCTTCTCACCGTATTGCAAAGTGATATCTGAGATCTGGTCATAATTGTATTTATGGCTTTAGAATTAACCATCTGTTCGAATTGTTCGCTGTTACGTGTACGAGTGCTCTTTTTCCGAGTGCATTCTTTCGTTTCATTTTTTGCGCAAATTTCTGTTCTTCACTTAATAACAGCGTAAGTGTGAATTGCAGTGTTGAGCGCTCATATGGTTTTGAAATTTCTGTCACCGTATGTGCATCTATTTTTTCCTCTTCAGTTTGTTGCGAATACGATTGAATGTTTGTTGGTTTCAATCGAGGGCCTGTTCGGTTTGGCCTGGATACCAGTAGATTTTTGTTTAATTTTGTTATTCGTGGTCAGTCGATTAGAATATTATGCTGATGAAACGTTTGAATAATTAGGTCAGGTGCTTGTTGTTTTATATATAGGAGTTCATAAATAAAAAATAATTTTTCTGATTTTGCTTCATGTAGAATCGAGAGATTGGTCGAATTGACTGGGTGCCCCGTTTCCAATATATGATCGGAAATAGCTGATTTTTCTGACGATGCCATGCATTTGTTAATTAATTTCTGTGGTAAAATTTTCTGGATTCCGTTTATCAATGGCTTCGTTCGTTCGTCCGATTTATGTGTTACCGCACATTCTTCATAAACGCAAACTCTATCAAGGACTCCTTCGAGCTAGCAGATGAACCAAAGGGGACGATCTTTCTACAGAATGAAATGGTCTCACTTGACGTCTCATCCTCATTTACAAACATACCACCGGATAAGACAACGGAGATCTTGTGTGACCTTATTAAAATGAGTTTTATGATTTCCCTATAGAAACGAATGACATCAAATACCTCATATTAGCATGTACAAAAAACGTGCAATTTACATTTGAAGGGATATACTACCGCCAAATCAATGGTGTAGCTATGGGAAGCGGCACTGCATCCCTCCTGGTAGATGTATATTTGCATCAACTTAAAAAATCGAGCCTAAAATGTATAATTGGCCAGTGCGCACTCTACAAAAGGTATGTAGATGATATATTGTTGTTCATTTCAGATGCAGCAGACTCTTCCAAAATCCTTAAACAATCAAATGGAGCTGATCCAGATATCAAATTTGCTCTCGAGATACAGAAAGACAATAATTTTCCCTTCCTTGACATCAAACTCACTCGAGAAGAAAATGGGGATTTGACACTGGCCATATATATAAAATCCACTTTCATCGGGCAATACATTCACTACAACAGCAGTGTGCCGAAATCCCACAATAGAAATTAATTAATCAACCTAGCAAACAGAATCAGGAAGATTCGCGCTGAACACAAGATCAAGAAAGAAATGGGCTACCTCAGGAAAATTTTGCTAATGAACAACTACCCAGAGCGATTCATTGATGTCAACATCAGACCACGATATATTCGCACTAGAGAGGATACCATCAAGCAGGTTTTCCTAAACTTACCATTTAGAGGCGACGTACCAGCCTCAATAATTGCACGGCGGCTGAATAGAATAAATAAGAAGAACTTTCCCGGTGTTAAAGTTAATATGACATTTAGTACACAAAAAAATCATGAGGTTAGATGCCAAAGATCAATTGCCAATTCTCTCCAAATCATTGATAGTCTACAAATTTTCATGTATGTTCGGTAGCACATATATCGGGCGTACGAAGAATCAATTGATAAACAGAATCCAGCAACATTTACCACAGAAATTGATTAAAAAATGCATGCCATCGTCACAAAAATCAGCTATTTCCGATCATATATTGGAAATGGGGCACCCAGTCAATTCGACCAATTTCTCAATTCCACATAAAGCAAAATCAGAAAAATTATTATTTATTTATGAAGCCCTTTATATAACACAAAAAGCACCTGACCTAATTATTCAAACGTTTCATCAGCATAATATTCTCATCGACTGGCCACGAATAACAAAATTTAACAAAATTTTACTAGTATCCAAGCTAGACCAAACAGGCTCTCGACTGCAATCAACAAACATTCAATCAGATTGGCAGCAAATTGAAGAGGAAAAAACAAATGCACATACGGTGACAGAAATTTCCAAACAATATGAGCGCTCAACACTGCAATTCACACTTGCGCTGTTACAAAGTGAAGAACAGAAATTTGCGCAAAAAGGTGAAACAAAAGACTACAATTGGACAAATAGCACTCGTACACGTAACAGCGAACAATTCGAACAGATGGTTAATTCTCAAGCCAAAAATACAATTATCACCAGATCTCAGACATCACTAAGCAATACAGTGAGAAGGGCCTTTACTGGCAAACAGGCACATACACAGACACAAACGCATACACACTTACCAATCAGCCAAAACAAGAAATGGAAAACCGAGTCATATTTGTTGCCACCCTCATATTCAAATGTAAACCCAAAATGTATTTAAGTGAAAGATTTTAGAGCAAAGTTTAGTTTTCTCGAAATAAATTGCCATTATCCACTTTGTTATTAATGGTTTTTTAATTAGAAATATATATATATATACTATATATATAATATATACATATATATATAGTAGTGTAGATAAATAGCGGACTGACTGCCTCTTTATTATTATCAACATGTTAATGTATTTAGTTGTTCTTCTGTTCGCATGTTGAACTAAATGAATATTATTAGATATGTTCTTATTTTATTGATTATAGATCGCCCAGGTTTTCACTTGCGTTGCCATTGGTTTTTCGTATTTTCTGTTAAACCACTTTGTCGCTCTATTGAAAATTGTTGTCTGAGATCTGATCGTTCTTGTATTGATGGCTTGAGAGTTAACCCTATGTTTGCATTGTTGGCTTATGCGTGTACGAATGTTGTTTTTCAGAGGGTAGTCTTTCGTTTCACCTTGTTGCGCAATTTTGTTTTTTCCTCTTGGTAACAGCGTAGATGCGAATTTCAGTGTTGAATGCTCATATTGATTCTAAATTTCTGTCAACGTAGTTGCAATTGTTTTTTCCTCGACTGTTTGATGCTTTCCCATCGTATGTTTGTTGAGTCTGGTCGAAGGCGTGTTTAGTCTTGCCTGGATACTAGTAAATTGTTGTTGAATTTTGTAACTCGTGGCCAGTCGATTAGAATATCATATTGATGATTTTTTTCAATATTTAAGACAGTTGTTTGTTGTTTTATAAAAAGGGCTTCATAAATATATAAAACATTTTCTGATTTTGCTTTATGCATACTTGAGACAATGGTCAAATTGACCGAGTGATCCGTTTCTAAGATATAATCAGAAATAGCTAGTTTTCCTGACGGTGCCAAGCCTTTGTTAATCAATTTCAGCGGTAAATGTTGCTGGATTCTGTTTATTAATTGCTTCTTCGTACGTTCAAATTATGTGCCACCGCACATACATGAGAATGAAATCCGCGTCTACCTTGTGATCAAGTGGAGAAACCAAAATTCCGCAACAAGGTGGAACGAAAGACTAAACTCGTAAAATCAACATTCGTAACGCGAAAGCCAAAAATGCAAACAGATGGTTAACTCTCTAACCATAAATACAAGAATGACCAGATATCAGACAGCAATATGCAATACAGCGAGAAAGACACTTACATGCTATCAGGTACACACAGAGACACAGGGCGCATACACATTTACTAATCAGCCAAAACGCGAAATAGAAGTAAAGCCGAGTCAGATTTGTTGCCACCCACTTAATCATATGAAAATCCAGAATGTATATAAATGAAAGATTGTAGAGTGCCGTTTGGCCATTATCCATTCTGTTATTAATGTGTTTTTTCTTCCTAATTATATATAAATGTAAGCTGTATTTAAATAATGTCCAAACATTAAGGCAACACATAGTTGGTCAATACAATTATAAGCTAGAATTACCGGCTTATTATCAATATTAATTATACCACAGGTTGCCATTATGAGAGCTTCAAGGCATTTGTGATTTTTAATTATAGTTCTAGACGATTGAGACGATATCTTACTAAGCTGGCTGAAAGTAACTCTGTGTAATGGACACCCTATCGATTCAACATTCGCATTCACTAGATCACAAGGATAATCGGTAAAATCAAAACAACTAAATTCCTCAATCCTCTTAGTGTCCTTCTTTTGAAAAACCTTCCTCAGGCCTTCAGTCCAGCGCACTGTACCCTCGCATTTAAAGTTTTTGTCCATCGCTAGCAAAATAGTATATATTATCACATATTTTTTTAAGACAGAGTGTGATGGCTAGACGTTTCACTGGTGTCCGTCGTGTACCTTGTCGACAGTGAAGGCATTAAAACAGAGATTCGGAATCAAATGAAATATCGACCAAATCGTGATACTTCCCGATATGGCAATTGAAAATATCTTTAAGTTGTACAAACAGAGTACACTCTAAATCAGGTAACAGATATGACGGTGCACGCCCACGAATAAAGCGAGACCAAAACCATCTCCAAAACTGAACTAATACGTTTTTAAGTCTACAAAAACAGAACGGAATTTGCACGTTTTAAACAAAGAAAATACCAAAGAAAAATATAATCAGTTTTTAAAACGTCATATTGTTTACGAAACCAACAGTAATTTCAAATTTCAAAAAATAAAATTTTATTGATTTTGTTTGTGGATGTTTTATCCTCCAAATATTTAAAGGTTTTTGAATTTTAAACTGTGTAAAATGAGCATGGACAATAACGTTAATAAAATGCAATTTACTTTGCTGTGAATTTGGTTTGAAATTTAGCAAGCTTCTATCTTATGTCTAATTATTTTAAAATTTGGCTTTGTGTCTTATGCGGTAAAATCTGTAAAATTTTTCACTATTAGAAAAACCATGTTTTCGATCCATACATAAAGATTTCAAATAGAAAATCTGGGAATTGCATAGTTATCTTATCTGCGTTGTGAATAACACATGTTTGTTCCGAATAAGTTCCATTGATGAAATTATTGTAGATAACATTGTCGGTAGCTGTTAACAAGCTATAATTCATCAGATAAATGATTTAAAACACAAGCATTAAAACTTGGCTGTAGGAATGATATAAATTATAATTATTTTCACGACTCAGTAATTGAGGATGCTGTTTAGATACTAAAAAAGAATTAATTCAAGTATCTTGGTACGACGCTTTAGTAAAGAGTCTCTGCCAAGAGATTCAACAAATTAAAAAGAAGTTGTGTTAGAAATATGCGGCCGCAAAATGAAGATATTAACAAATTCTAATACGCTAGAAACTGTACAAATAAGAGTCGTAAAATATATAGCTCTAATGCCTTATGTTAGTTAGGAATAAAGGTCTGCGTTTTTGTATTTACAATTAATGTGTATTTAAAGATTAATTTATAACATAAAAGTATTCTGCTTGAATAAAAGGATAAGTGTGTTTTATCACGATTATTTAGAATCAAAGACTAGACCGGGTTTATCCGCAATTAATCCTACTATTAATAGTAAACTTGCGGAGAATCATTTTTATTTTCTAACATATACGTTGTATATTATTTATTTCCTAATATCTTGTATATTATTAAAGATATATCATATTATATAATGTATAGCGACTTTCAATCAAACAGGACAGTTAACAGAACAGTTTCTCCAAAAGATATATCACACAACAAATTTATTCTGTTCCTATTTTACCGCAAAAACTTATTATCATATTCAAAATTCAAAAGATTTTACGGATCACATATTTTTTCAAGACAAGTAAATTACTGTTCAAAAAACATCTAAGAAAGAGTCTTTTCACTAAGCCCTTTTGTCATTTGGGTCTAAATTTTGCAAAATGTTGAAGAATGAAATAGTTTATTCGCAGCCTTCTTAATTAAAGGAGTGACCGCTGATTTTAAGAACCTAGTTCCTACTCAATTAATCGTCTTCACTGGAGTAATATACATACCCGTCTACTGATTCAAGTGGAATACATTCATATAGTAGCACAATCTCCTGAATGATGAATTTTCAGTAAAAAACGGAAATCTGCTAGAATATATGATGCATGAGAAAGGACTGATATGTTTAAGAAATTTTCTTTGTATAACTTCTATCCCGTTTGACAAATAATTTTCATTGCATTTCAAGTAGCGGCTGCGATTACTAAGATTGTCCTTTTCAGACATTTTTTATATGTTATATATAGTTAATTAGCTTTAAAGTAGCATTGCCGATGACTTTATATTACGTTAGCTTCATTACTACAGATATACACATTCGTATAGGTGATTTTACCGTCCTATTTTCCCTCATTCCTCACCAAAATATAAGGGTTTAATACCGGCTCCTACTTATGAGTCGCCAGTAAGTATGGAATAAATGTACACGAGATTATACTTTCCGTTCATGCTCTCTATGGTTTATCCTTCTGTTCATATTTGAAATAATCTGTTACTAGGTGCTCAACACCTAATACATAATTATATAATTCTTCAATATTTCCATCGGAGGATGCTGTACTGTGAATTAATTTCGTGCTGAAATCTTATCTGAAATACATCATTAATAACTATATCAAATATAAACTTATTTAAGTTCCTGCCAATTACAAATTTTTAAAGCTTGTGGTTTTATAGTTAATCCTCCACCCTTATGTTATATAATACCTACTTTGATTATAAATATCTAGTGCTATGTCAGTTCTGGTGTAATAAATAATTTTTGGATCAACTGGGAAAATCACTTTTTCGGCCAATAAGGTCATTATTCTTCAAATTTACAAATATGATTTTAAAAGGAAACACCCTCAAGCTTGATGCTTGCGATAATCTATTTGTAAAATTTATCAATCTGGATAGCTTACTATTTATTTGAATAATCATAGATTTATAATATAAATAGTAGAACTAACCACCTTCATAATAGCATAAAAATATTTAGAACCAGAGGCTTTTTAATATCAATAAAGAGTTTTAGATCATCAATATTCTTCTCATCGAGCGTTGACATAATTCCACATGAATATAAATTTTATAAATATTGATCGATATTTCGGAAATCCATGTTGGTGTGAATCGAAGTTTTTCGACAAAATAAAGTCAAAATGATATTTTATTAATCGTTAAATTATCTTATAAATGAAATGAAAGTTGAGATTATTCTATAATCATTGACATCCGTTGTCTTGCCGACTTTAAGCAAGGGCTTAATGACTATTGTCAGAATACTGAGTGGTATCATACCAGCCTTCAATTTTTGTTTTGGGTTCGGTGCTGCGTGGGAGAGTGAGGTTAAGTTCTTGTTGTAAATGTTTCTAATGATTTTCTATTTACTGAAATGAGACATGTAATAATATAAGCTATTTATTAAATTCTGACTAATTTAGGAAGTGCACTAATTAAGGAAATCAGGTAATTTGAACTTTGATTTGCTTCAGAATGCAAGTAGGAATTCCAATTCCTTTGTTAGGTGCCCGACGATAATTAACATAGTCATCTCAAGTATGAGGTTGAGATATTCACCGGAAAGTTTAGGCAAAATAATATAGTAAGTGCAACTGACAAGATTTTAATGTCAGTATCCATGCACAATTAAAAATATTTTAGGCCAATTAGTGTCATTATAATAGTATTCAAATGGCCAAAGAATTAGATACTAATGTTATGACAATTTGAGCAATAGTCTTTACATTATTTTATGACCATGCTTGTCGTAGTTCTGGAACCCTGTAAGCCAGAAAAGCGCATGGAATGGACAGGAGATTCTAAAATGCTTTTAGAGCTAATAAAATTTGTGATACACTCGATCATTTTATATCAAGTTACTGGTAAACAAATGTTGAGTCTACACAATTTGCTCCAACATAAAATCTCCAAACCGTTCACCTTGTCTGACTACTATAAGGATGCTAATTTCTGAAAATACTAGGTACAGATGAGGCAATTTGCTCAGAACGGTCGTCCTATTTCCCATGACGATGACAAAGAATCAAGTGAAAGATTTAATAAAAGTATTTAGAAACTATAATACAAAATTTGTCTTTCTTTAAATCAACGCATCAACCCAAAGCTGTAAGGATTAGCAGATTTTCATATAAACAAATGTCAAGGAAAATTGAAAAATAAGCTGCTCGACTTGAATTCGGCAACGACACTACTAAGCAACACATTCACCTACCATTCACGTTCAATTGTCATAAACGAATGATTGGACTCAGCTTTTTTAATAGCTTACAGTGCCACCCAGGTTTCAAATAATAGTTTCCGGTGCATTGGCCTCAACAGAATCAACCGTTGTCGTTACGATTTATTTTAACAAGGTCATTCAGAACAGATCTCGGCTTTGCCCACATTTGTAATAGTCGATTCCCGTTTGAGAAGCACAGATTCCTCCATCATTCTATAGCCAAATCGTATTCATATTCTTAATTGAACACTACAGCCCCATTATCGTGTGCCGACTGTAAAGCTAACTTAATCCCGCTAGAACGACTACACGGTGCTACTAAAGAAGACAAAACGAAGACCAGAGGTACATACGGTTAAGGCAGAATGATTCGCGGTTCCGCAGAAAGGAACCAATTTAGAATTTCTTCGGGCAATGAAACACAAGAAACATGTAATTCGTCACACAACGTCAAATTTTGAGATTTAGGCAGGACATGATTACGTGGTCTTAATAGGGATAACGATCAGAAATATGAGCTTTTTAGCACACGTTGAAGTAGTTCGCGTTAAAGGTGTTTAATGCACAAACATGGACAGCTTGTGAAGTGCCAAATTGAAATCTGCCTCTTATTACGACCACGAATCAAAAGTGGAAAGGCAGAACAAATCTGATAATGGAGATGCTCTCCGAGAAGTGCGGATGACATTCAATTGTAGAGACCGAAACGGAAATAGTATCAAGGAGGCTATATGTTGTTCCGATTAATTTGTTAATTATGTGTTCGCACGATTTTTATACTTAGCCTCTACTTAGTGAATGAGAACACAAAAGTAGATCTCGAGAAGATAATTAGGTCCAACCACAACAACGAATTTCTTTGAAGGTGAGTTAACTTCGTTCAATTCTTCATTTTTATGGGCGCTGGATTGAGCATAGTAAGTTTAGACATGATTTAAATAGATTGACTTATATTTCGTCATCATATATGAGACCTAAATCGTAGTCCTATAGTAGTCAAAAAGATAAAATGTAGCGTAAGCAAGATTAAAACACATAACGTCTTCTAATAGAAATTTCCTAGTTACTGAAGTATGAAACAATATGATTTTTATGGACCTTTCAATTTATTTCAATTTTGCTGTGGGTCCCACGAACTGTGCACAAATATAATTACGGGTTTTCTGGATCATGCAAAACTGTCGTCCCTTTTGTGAGCTTATCTGGTTGGCTTCTACCGCAAATGGCCGACGACTTAAACTACGCGATTAAGAAATGCACTGCAATGTTTTAACCGGTTAGTGTCAAGCGCAATGGATTGAGAATTCCTGTGAAAAATCTCAAAGACAGTGTAATACCGACAGCTCTATTTAGTATATAACAGTTAAATACTGTTTGTTGCGAAGAACTAATATATATGCAAGTATGTATTAGGTGTTGCGAACCTAGTAACAATTTAGTTCAGTTTTGACCAGAAGGATAAACCAAAGGCAGCATGAACGGAAAGTATAATCTCATGCACATTCGTTTCGTGCTTACTGGCGACTCATCAGTAGGAGCCGGTATTACGCCCTTTAACCACTATATATTTGGTAGAAGAATGTGGAATAATAGGACGGTACAATCTCCTAGACGAATGTGTAAACCTGTAATAGTGAAGCTAACATAATCTGAAGTCAACGACAATGCGACTTCAACGCTAACTCACACTATATAATATATATACCGAGTCTGTAAAGGATACTAACACTATGGCTATTGTGTTAGTAACCGATACCAACATTATTGTACTGAAAAGGTACATGGTACTAACACTATGGTTTCCGAGTCGGAACATGGTACAAACATGATGGATATCAATTTATGCTATAGTTCACGGAAATTCAGAATTACAACAATTTCCGAACACCTGTTACTCCAGTTAAACCATACACTCTGGCCTTCATCGATATCAGTTATCAAATTTCGCGGTAAGCATGACATCATTTAATTCAATATATTACAGTTAAATACTGTTTGTTGCGGAGAACTTATATATATGCAAGCTCTATTTAGGGTTGGTGTGAATGTCAGTGTTTTGCAACGCATAAACGCGAGACTTAAAACAATGAAGAATCAGAAGACCACACGATGCAGCATGTGAGCCTCAGGCATTCATGGTAAATAAAGAATTATCATGGAAATTTTTTTTGTTAAGAGTTCGAGCTTCTTACGAGAAACCTCTTATACATAATGATGGTTAATAAACAAAATGTGTCCATTAAAATATAACTTCTTGTTCTTTCTTACACGAACTCTTTCGTATGTTAGCGGGACGGATAAATAACTTGTTTCAGGAGGTTGGAAACATAAAGTTTTCTATATATACACGATTATTGTTAACACCATGGAAATCCGCATTAGGTAAAAGTAAACAGATCTTTGTAAATATTTGCCTTAGAATCTAAAAGATTTTTCTGAACTTTCTCAGAATTTCAGCCAATGCTTCAACCATAGGATATTGATAGGCCAAATTTTTGGTTTGACTAATTTCCACCCCCTGTGCGTGTGCAAAATTTCAATTAAGAAGCATTAATTGCATAAATGGAAATATAGGATTTGATAGATCTACCTGAAGCAGTCTAATTCGATTTGCCTATAGACATCCTGTTTACAGAATTTTATTGAATCATTTTCGTGCCGGATATTAGGAAGTGTTGGCTGAATTATGCACAAACAAACTTCTTTATGGTAGACATTTCCTGGTACAATGGCACGAATTGACGGTGGTTGCTAAAGTTGGGTTTAAACCGCATGAGTTCATGGTTGTTTTGCTACTTGACTCTTTAAAATATTCCGATCTGCCGGGCATTCACTGTGGTCTGGAAAGAAATGTCTGGGCTATAAGAAATTCCTAAATAATGGCAATCCCAACGCGGTTACAGTGACAACGGATAAATACCATATCAGAAGCATGCAGATGCAACATTCCTTTGTGTAATTCTTAACGGCATTTACAGCGAGATCGTGCGGAGGGTGGCAGCCACTAGATTGTAAACCGTCGTAATATGTTAACACAGAGGCAACTAAGAAAAGTATATTGCATTTTGGGCGGCAACGTTTAAGGCCCATCACCTAATGAACATGGAAAGATGATGAGATTTCAAAATCAAAGTTCTGTTGGTATCTAGAATTTTGGGTTTACGGAAGAGGATCCGCATAGCACTCTACAGCCTGCTCGGAATCAGATGGCCCGAGAAGGAAAAAGGTTTTCTAATATTTGCAAAAAATAAAGAAGTTAAATTTAAGTTTAGCCATTAGAGCTCGTAAATCGATGGCCTGGGATTATTCAATTAAACATTCGAGGCGATATTTCGATGCTATTCAAGTCTTGGTCTTGGAGAATACACGACCGATGACAGAAGAATTATGTCAAGCATTTGGTTCAGCGACAGTAGCTGTGGGTCATTTTTTCACTGACTTAATTATAATTGCCGATATCCACTCTGTCTTTTATTTGTGCGAACATTCAAGCAACACTGTTGACTTTCGTCTGCGATCGAGAATTGTAATAGACAAACGATAGTAAGTTTTCTTTAAATCAAGTTGGCGAGCTTAAAGTAAACACCAATCCTATTATATTTAACCAGTCTTCGAACAACATAACAAAACTACCGCCAGCCGCAATGCACTGACACGTTTCGACCTTTCATGATCACAATCAGACTACGACGGCAATCCATTATTATTTAATTGTGTTGTCTCTATACTTATGTGTGGCAAAAGTTACAAAAAGTTAATGTTCTTAACTACATAAAATTTGTGCACCCGACATATCCAGTCACGTGCAATGTATGGAAGACTACTAGAGGTAAGAGCCGCATATCTGGTTTTGCTTTCCATATATATATGCAATGTGGTTTGATCCTCGCTAGTCAGTTTTTCGTTGTACTCTGATGGTGATCAGGGAAGGTCGAAACGCGTCAGTGCTTTGCGACTGGCGGTAGTTTTGTTACGTTGTTCGACGACTGGTTAAATACAATAGGATTAGTGTTTACTTCAAGATCGTAAACTTTATTTAAATAATTGTTACCACCACCCGCGCAATCAGTTATTGTTGGATTGTATGAATAATTGTTTCTGCTTCAGCACCTCGGCGTATTGTGTGGAAAATTTTCTGCCAGAGCAGTGGAAAAAATTTTGGACCCAGTATGACTAAATATTCTAGAATCATGATGATTCCAAATAGTCTCGGCTTAAGGTCGATCGCATAAACTGTTGCTAAAGTTCAATTGCTATGAGTATACGACACACCTCCATAAGAAAACTTGGGCGGATATTAAGGGTATGCAAGTGATGATAGAAGCCGGCGATAGATGGCGATCTTTATTTGTGAGTTGAGCCAAAATATTTACGATATATAAAAATAACGTTTTGTTGCATCCTGCAGCTTATTTCAGAAATTAAAAGCTGTGTCTAAGTCTAATTTGTATTTCATACCTGCCATGCACAATCTGTTCCTCAAGACAGAAGGGGTAAAGTAATTTGCCATGATTGACCAAAAGCAGGGCTTTCATAGTATTGGCATCTAACCATAAGATCGCTGGAAAGTTGGGAGGCATTTAGTCTAAGGTCATTTACAATTTACTAGGGCAAGCATTTTTCTATAAGGAAAACTTAAGATAGTAGATGATAGACGCCTTCGTGTCGTATTTACGTCGCACTGCTTTGCTTTCACTTCGACTGAAAGCAATCAATTCTTCATATCGACTTCGTAGGTAGCTGCACATTCTTCATGGTCGATAAAATTACTCGATGTATCGACTTTCTCCCGCTAAAGTAAATCCAAGAGTGACAATTATACAGTGCTTAAAATATCTCAGGCTCAGTCGATTTAGTGCTCCGCAGGTATTTTTTATTAACCTAGATGCACAATTCAATTCGCAGGAATTTAATCAATTGTGCAAGCACCTAGACATAAAGCATTTAAACACCGCCGAGTAACACTCTCAGACTAATGTGATAGCTAAATAAGCGCACCGGTCAGGGTAAGTGGTTTAACAATATTGGTGACTCAAGGCTCGTGATTTCAATAAAGACGACTTTCAAATATTTCAGCGGACAATGTGATTTACAATTACAGATATGTTTTAAAACGCAATATCAATCTGTTAGAACAATTGCGCTCATCAATTTAGAAATTTTCAAATTCTGCAATTCCTACTAATGTACAACGATTACTTGGCAAAGCTTCCACCAACCGCTACCGTCATAAACAAGACATTAATACACAACAAGAGTTTCAGAACATCAAAACAACTGCCTGCGCTCAAATACTTGTATACTTTAGGGCTTTTTTCCAGTAAACGACGAACGGACCCTTATTCTATTGCGTTATGCGAAACTTTGGGCCTCCAACTTGTTTTCTACAGAAATATTAAAATACAAGCCAGTTATAGCAGAGTAGAAATGACCCGTTGGTAATAAAACTCGAAACTGGTTAGCTGAACTCCATTTACGTTCCTTGATGTGATTCTCAGTGTTCTTAATTCTGAAACCATCATCCATATCAGTACAATTTAAAATGTAAAAAAGTTGCCATAAATGCCAATTTTGCATGAATTTGCTCGTGTTTGGTAGCAAAATCCAAATAAACCTAGAGGACAATTTGGCTAAATATCTAAAAACGAATGAATTATATGTGGTCTTTAGAGTTGCGAATTCCGAATTAAATGAGGACACTGGCTTCCAATAGACCAAACCTATTGAGAAACATCTTTCTATAAAATGATAACATTGAAATTTAGAACAAGAGAGCCACCCTGCATTCATTATCTAAAACTACTACCTGAAATAGAGCACAAATAACCAGCAGCAATAAAAAATATTATTTGAAAGAAGAAAAATTATTAAAACAATTTATTATACGAATTTTAACAATAATTGATTGCGCGGGTGGTTGTAACAATGCTTTAAATCAAGTTTGCGAGCTTGGGGTTGGTGTTTACTTCAAGCTCGCAAACTTGATTTAAAGTATTATACGAAATATTTCTTTTTTAATTTAAAAGTGTTTAAATATTCAAAATTTTATTTTGCGCAGTTCCTGGCTCTCTCAGCCTGTTAATATAAAGAGATGTGTTCTGCACAATACGATAGACCTCTCCGATGCCAAAACTGTAAACAATTATGTAAGAACACTCGCTATGTCTAATGTAATTTGAATGATCCACCACGTTGAAATTAAGGCTGGTTAGCTGAACCATTCTAATAACCACTTCAAACACTCATTCATTTCCTCTTTGGGTCTGGTGTCCATGCCAATACCAGAAACACTTTCAGCCAACGATTACCTTAATGGAATGTCAGAGGTAGTATGTGCTAGATTTGTGTACTGATCCGCAACCAAACTAGAATGCGATTATTTACCTGCACTTTCAATACCGATTGAAACATCTGTTTTGTTTTGCTAACCGAGTCCCTCATTAAATGAAAAAGCATTACTTCTGATAGAAACTGTGCATGGAAAACTTTTGTTCAATCTATAAAAACATTTATCAATTAAGGGACAGAAAGGTAACCTTGCTCTCCAAAACAAAGGCTACACGGAAATTCCAAAATACAATAACTGAAATCAAGCATCATCTAACAATAAAAATGCACGAAGTCAATAAAATTTCAATTCTTAAAAAATTATTAGCATATTTAAATTATAATTTAGCTACCCTTCATCGCCCCATAATCGGAACGCAACTTGTCCCGCATATCATCTTCATTTTCAATTATTCCAATGACTTAGTGATTCCATGTACAAATTAATTTTTTAAATCTTCCAAGTCCATTTTATACATTAAATTTTAATTTCAAATCAGTGAACCCTTTGTACTTCAGACTAACACTTTTTGACTTAGATTGAGCTAGACAGCGTATCTTATATCTAAGAGTGACCACACCGGCCTAATTATTCTCTTTATTGATTAAACATTGACATTCACCCTATAGAAAGACTACTACTCAACTTATTCATTCAAGCCTCATTATATATTTGTTACCATGCAGTTTCTAGAATTGCTCTACAGCCACTTTTACATTAGACTCCGCCGCTGTTTAGTATACAAGAAAATTCAGTGTAGATCCTTTAAACCTCACAGGTTAAATGATTAATCACACGGGGCTGATAAAATAACGAACTTAACTCAACAATATTAATCCAATCCCTCATTGATTCAAAACCACATACCTATATCGATATCTTTAGCGTAGTTATCCCTTTGTGGTAGCGTACAATTTAGAAACCAGAAAATTCCACTTTCCCAGATCAATCCTTCAACTAGCTGACTCATATATGATTAAAATACGTGGGCTATAGTGGATAATTAAATGCAGGGTCGTATATTTCAATCATATTTAACCATATTACGAGCATGTCAGATCATTTATAAATTTTTTTAAAATTCAGTTCGTAAACACATACCGAACTGAAAATTTTTTGGCGTTGCTTTCAACAAATTGCTTATGATCTCCACATAAAAGGTCCCATCACTTGCCAGTTATTTTTATGTCCTCAAGCCTCATTCCGCGAATACTTCAATTTACTCTTCTAACGAACACCCTGGAGCCTGATGGATAACAATCCCTGCCTTGGCTTTAAACAAGGGACCTATGCGACATAAAGAAAACACTGTTTCAGAACTGAATATTCTACTCTAGTGTACAAGGTTCATAACTAACAAATGATCTATTAGTTTTGCGATCAACTTTACGGCTAACATCTGTAGATTTCTCGTAAAAGAATTTTGGCGCGTTCGCCAAATTTTGTTGAAAGTGCGGATCCCACGAATTATGGTGAACTTCACAGACTTCAGGATCGTACCTACCGGGGTAAAATACACTCTTTAGATTTACTGGACTCGAAATAGACCATTGCTGATGATATTTCAATTTAGTCAGTTGAACATCTTATACTAAATTATTCACGCCTCTCAACCTTTCCCTTTTTGAGCCTGACATATAAGTCAATAAAAGAAATGCGTTGCATTAACGATTTTCTAATTAACAAATCGGAAGGCCGAAAGGCGAACAAAAATAAGAAAACAAAGTGAAAATATCTAAAAAATAAAAGTGCACTAAAGAATTTAAACAAAATATGTTTCTGAAATGATTGCAATATTCTTAAAGTAATTTTCTCCAAAATAATATTGGTATAAATATCTAGCGGAAAATTCGAACGTACAAAATGTTTTCTTTTGTTTTTGAGTTATTGATCTATACGGGGAAAATATTTCTCGTTATAAAACTTAAATTAATTTAATTAATAATTAATAATTTACCGATGATAACTTAAGCGAAGTAGTGTTTTTATGAAATTTTCTTCTTTTAAACCGTGGAAGTTTCCGGTTTATCATTGATCAATTTAATGTAATAACATTTTGATTGTTAGAGTTTGGTCATGTAGCTTATTCTGCGTGCTTACACATATATATTTGCTAACTGATTTTGATTATAGAAATTTATATATCACCATAATAGAACTTGAAATTGCCAACGTACAATATTTTTTCAATATTTATATCGAGAATGATTTCATAATGACATTCCTTGGACTAAACAATGGTCCGCACATTTCATTCAGCTGTCTGATCTGTACATCTTTTTGGGAGAACTCAGATTCTCTCTTGTTAACAAGCAAACCCTAAAATAATAGAATAATTTTTGCTTCGGCTTTTGGTTGAAAAGTCTCTGAATGAATTAGTGTATTTTCCTAATCGAAAAAAAACCAACTTGACTGCGTTCCCTCCAACAAAATAGCGACCTATATTCAAAATCGGGAAATCTTCACTTATCTCGACCACTACTAGGATCCTTTTTATCCTATTCATTTCTTCTACACCAAGAGAGATTGAAAAGACTTAACATAACTCCGTAATTCCATTGTCTTGCTAGAATTTTTCATTCACGAAAATTTATTTTCGCTTTTTACAGAATTTACGATGCCTTTTAATCTCGCTTAACATCTACACTATCCATTCTGTTCACATGCGTGAGGAACAAGAGAAGCACCTTCAAAAAACGCGCAACAGCCTGGCAGTTAACTCAAAATTACGTTTGACTTAACCGCGCTCTCGCATTTGAACATATTGATGATCAAATTGAATAAATGATCAATAGATTACCGATCTGCGTCACTAACGTATTCGAAAAGCTCCTAAAGCATATCAGAAATTCTAATACTTCAAAAACCAAATTTTCTACAATGTTATAATACAAATAACCACTTCACTGCATTTTGTCCATGTCTCATTGACCATGGTCGTTCAAGGAGACAAAGACATTAACTAATACTAAATTGATCATTCATGTTTGTCTGTCAGCATGATTGCTTTTCTAGTTTAAAACCACATTAATCTGATTTTTTAAATTGTCAACATGTCTCAAAATTACTTTTCTTTTCCAGAGTAATTAAATTCAATAATCTCACCCATACCAAAAATGGTATTTATGGGATCTCTTCATTTTAGGAACTGCGCCCAAACTCTATCGTCCAATCGTTCGGTAATGTTTTCGACAAGATGATATATTTTAACGCGCGGCTCCTAGTTACAACCCAACGAGTATCAATTTCGTCAGATCTGGTTCACTTCAGGGTCACATATACTAATTCAGATTTTAGACAATCTTTCCCCGAACTGTGATTTTACAAACAATCTCTGTTTGTTTCAAGCAGTTTTAAATTAGATTTCTTGAACTGCAATTTTATTTGTAATTAATAGGGTTTTGTTTAAAAACAACGTACAGCCGTTCGTAACACGCCGGTAGCATGCAGTGAATTACTATGTCTAAGCTGTCAAAGCCAGGATTTATATTTTTGTGTGCTTTTGATCGTTTATCCGTGACTCAAAACTATACTGCTAAGGCACTCTGGATTTATTTATCGTGATTTATGACTTTTTGCTTTTGTGCCTAGATATTAACTTTGTGTAAACATTATTTTATTTTGTTGCCGTCTAGAGCTCGGTCAATTTTGACTAACATTGAATTTTAATTTACTTTGTAACATTGTCCATAATACACGTATGATACTTCGACTTAGCCTTCCCACATCACGAAACTGGAAAGAAGGGATGGACGTCAGGTAAAATATGAGACTGATTATAAGCACAGCCCACGAAACCCATATCTCCCGACGTCAGCTACCAGGCATATGAAGAATATCATTGCATCGCTAAATAAACCGCTACCCTACAAAACGCCTCCTACAATATAACGATATTCATAATTTCAATAATTTAAAAGATAGTTTCTGTCTGCTGGACGATTAACATGGCTTCTTGAATAGACTCACTTTTCCCAAATATTTAGCTAATGCTTTTAACCATTGCTACTTCACCAACTCCAGAGGACATGAATGCATACACTTCTTTTTGGACAGCTTCAAGGCCTTCAAGTCAGTATCTATCTTGTCGATTTATTCCGCCTTATTGATTAATAGCCGATGAGTTAGTATCCTTAATCATATCAGCTTCTAACACCGAATCCTATCTACAACTGCAAGTGTCGGTAATTGTTATTCTAAATCAGCACTTTTCCTATCTTTCATTATTATGTCTAAATCACAAGACTTCTCCCTACATCTTAACCAAGTCACTGCAAAATTTTTCAAATTCACTCGTTTTATCTGCTTCAAGGCACAATACCCTACTCTGAGATTAAATTTATATGAAAACTACCTCCCACCCATACTATTCTATGCCATCACATTTTGGCCTCCTTCTATGCAATAATACAATTCGCTTTTTTAATTACGAAGTTTGTCTTGCTTTTCGGTCAGAAATGTTGTGAGCGCCTACTCCTTGCAAATCCGTTACATCTATGAATCAGGCGAATCTTACGTATTATCTCATTAGTTCATAAGGTCTCAACTTGCTTTTCGAGGCCGAATTTTTCTTATAATAGTCATGCAAATATCTAGCGCCATAGGATCTTTTTAGATCAATTCAATCATACTACCAGCATTTTTAGTAAAATTCATCACTTTTATAAAGCCACAAACGTATTCAACGTACTAAACTCGGAGACAATTCAATTACTGTAGCTTTAGTTTAATGACGCAGCTACCCTGCTCTTCTAAAACAAAATCGTATGCGAGAACACTGGCTCAACTCGCAAATTTTTGACTCTATGTATGTCCCTAGCATTCAAATGTATCGTGAAGTTAAGTTTCTTCCTTTATTAGCTTCATTATAGGCACTTAGCTAGAGACTATATATTACCAACGGTCATCTCCTTATTTACTTTTTATTTTTGTCATGTGATTTTCTCTAATTACCTTACAGACGCCCTTCATGGTATTTCAGCTTCTCTAATTGAATCGAAAAAAGAATATGACTACGAGATTTGACGTGTCTGTCTGGTGCTCGTTCTACTACAAAATTCTACTTAACCTTATGCTTTTTGTCCCGTTAGAATGCTTGCTGAAAAAAGGCTCGCTAGATTCTCGAAACTGAATTCAGAAAATCCAACAGAAGGTATTTTTTCCGAATACTTTGCACGCTTTTATTCTATAAGATTTTGTCCTGTCATTTGAACAGTTTTTCAATACAAAGAATTGCCATATAATTGCTGAAATCAGTTTTCATTCTCAAAATATATCAACACTATTGTTATCGCTATCAATAAACTATAGCTTGGCATTTTTCGCTCAAAAACCCGTAATCCTTATTTTGAATTTTGCCTTGATCGTTTTAATTATCAGGCCAAATATATTCATCGTTGCCAAACAGATATTTTTTATTATCAGATTGTTCCCTGTTATAATATCTTCAATTTCTTAAATGTACACAATGGCAACATGTTATACGGCGAGCTATTACACTCTGATTTAATAAAATATATTGTAATTTGTCTCATCACGTTTTTGATTGACATTAGCTATTAATGTGGAGACGAAGGGCACTTGAATGAAGGCATTTAAAATGCTAGCCAAAGATAAGGCGCTTATAAAAATGAGGAATTTGATTGCTTCATATTTAGTGAGTATCCTAGTAAATATGCGAATACGAATCTGTTGTCATTGTGGCTCCCATTATAAAGAAAGATAATTTCTGTCACAAAAAGGAAATAATAATTCGTCTAAAAATTTTAAAAACCGTGGCTGATTGAAACAAATACTAATAAAATATCAAAATATTTGTTCAAATACGAAAACTTTCTTTGTTTAAATTCTTTGGAGTATTTTTATTGTAAAATAGTGATCGATTTCTGTTTTCAGTATTTTGTGCCTAATTTGTGTGAGCCTTTTTGACTCGTCTTAACCATCTTGTAATATTGTCCATATAAAATTTGGATCTACATAATTTACTCCTGCTACCACGACGTTATTTTTCTATTCGAGTATATGGGGAACGTTTAGAAACAGGTAATTTTTTATTCTGTATTTTGTGACGAATCACGTTCTAAATCAAACGATCGGATTGCAGAGTTGCGAATAAACTGCACAGTACTATTGCCTATTACTATTATTATTTAAATATAATTGTGTTTAACATGAAAGCTAATTTTAAATATGAGGACATTGATGGCATGTTTAAAAGGGTTCAATCTATGAGCCTGATAGACTTAAGGGAAAAGATTAACCCATTAAGCTTTAACTCATCAATCGTTGAGTAAGTACCAGACAAGCTACAGACAGAACAGGACTGGGCATATGTGGGGCTCACAATTGTTAATAGGACAAGACTACAAAAAGGGGAGGCCGCTGCCATCGAAATTTCTTTAGTCTGCCACCGTAAACATCTGAATATGAAAAAATGCTCTTAAATGTTTATAATATTGTAGACCAAATTGATCAATTTTTTGTGGCATGGAAAGCTTAACCAGAAAATTTTATGAACACTATGGTTGGCTTGAGAGATAAAACTGTGAAAGAATCACTGTGCAACGCGTTTAAGTAATTTTTGGCAGAAATTCAAAAGATATAAAATAATTTAATGTCAACAAGATTTGTAAAGTTTTGTGACTAGAGTAAATTATGCGTAAAAACCCTTCAAATTTTAATGGGCTTTTTTGTGCGAAAGCGTCCTGGTTGAATATTTCCCTAGACGTGCTTAATTCAATTTTTGCAGCTGGGCAACCATCCAGGCTCAGAGCCACATTATTCATTTTGAAACTTCGAAAGTTGATAGGCAAAATAATCTTCGAATGTTGGATGGCGTACACAGATTGTAATAAACAACTTCACACGCTGTGACAGCCGATACAGTCATGATGCTGCAAATGCTAGTAAATACATAAGCTCATCTGAATGAAAAGTAAGAGATTCGAGATTAGCAAAAAGAAGTAATAAATATCAAGCGTCAAATTAAAAGCGGGGCAAGGAATAGATTAAAATCTCCAGGTCAGGATAGGGAATTAGGCAGATGCGCGAGTCTCTTGCACCTCCTTACTTAAGGGCCACGCAAATGCTGCAAAGGAAATTGTGAATATGGGCAGAATGCCAATTGCTAAGGCGATGGCTACCTCTAACCTCATTTAGGTGGACTTTGATGGATAGACAGCATCAAACATGCTGAGACGAAAACCCTACAGGGGAAAGCAGAGAAACCCCGCTAGTAGGAGCCTTATGGGGCTTAGCTTCGAAAAGTCTCCAGTTTGTGCCTATAATAGGTATATTAAAGGAAAAATCCAACGTTGTGACAAAAGAAACTAGCGCCGCGACTGCTGGCAGGAGAGTTAGATTCTGCTCAAGCGGAGATCTTGAGAAAACTGCCGGAGTTTGCATATATAAATTCATCATTCGAGATGAACTTAATGATCTGGAATTTCTCATTGACACGCATGCTGAGATGAGCACATTTAGATCAGCTATATTGGAAAATATCGCCCAAAATTTGATTATCAACAATGGGCAAACAATGATAGACTGGTAGGTTTTAAGTGAATAGAAGGACCGTCGGTACCTTTATGACAAAAATCTGCCTTCTTGTTGAATTTTCTGGGAGCCGATATGTATGATCATATTGTAACACGCGGCTCCGTGTTACAACCCAACGATGTTCGATTTTGACAAATACAGTGCTCTTTAAGGTCAAATAATCTAACTCTGTTCTTATACAATATTTCTCTTAACTGTGATTTTAGAAACAATCTCTGTTAGTTTCAAGCAGTTTTAATTGAGATTTCTTGAACTGCAATTTTATTTGTAATTAATAGGGTTTTATGAAATAGACAGAACCGCGCGCGATACGGATGGACACGGGTGGACTATTGTGTCACAGTGGATTTATTTCGCTCAGTTGGATTATTCACAGTTTATTCGAAGGATTTACTGTTTACATTTAATTATGCATATCAGAATTTCAGAGAATAATGTATTATTATAATGACATGAGTTAAAACAGCAAACAGTGAACTAATTATTTGTGAATTTTTGTCATTGAAGTCTTTACACGGATCACATACATTCATTTTCAGTGACAACTTTTAACAGTGACTATGTTCATATCATCATGTATTTTCAATCGGTTGCGGGTATTCATTTCAATTCAGACATTTGTGTAAGTATAACTGCTTGTGTGCAAAACATTTTTCTTTATAAACAGAGATCATTTTAACTTTTGCCGTCCAGAAGACGGACAATTTAGTTTAGGATGTAGGAAGGGTACAGACTCACGAACTAGATAGCTACCCCACAAAAATACTCCTACAATATCATTGGGTTGGAATTTCATCACATTTAAATCTAGCATTAGATTCTAAACCAAGAACAGTTGGAGAAGTATCGGGGCTATTAACATATACTTAGTCTGGAAACCCAGTGGTTAACCCTGTTCGTTTACCTAATCCCACAGTCGCGGAAGATTTTGTTGAGATCATTGCTAAAAAATGACAATTTTTAAAATTTAATTGCAAAGCAAAATGGGTTGATATCAGAAGTAAACCACCAAATAGAGTTGGTTACTCCGTTGACTCTTTTAACCAAAGCTTACATTTGGCCCAACCAAAGCTAGAGAACACTGTTCCCGAATTTCACTGATTGCGCGAGGCATAAATTTATAAGTGGTCATATTCCAAAATTGCATTCCCAATAGAGGTGGATTACAAGCCTGAACCAGAGCAATGGAGGTTTTTTGTAAACTATCGGCTGTTAAACTCATGGACTATGGGTGACTCATTTTCTCCTGCTAACCATAGCACTCTGCTTTGAGGCATAGTAGGAAATGAGCTTAATTAAAATTTATATCTAAAGAAGGTTTTTTATCAGATACCGATGGAATGTATTACTGTGCCACTCACCGCAGTCAGATTTTCAGGAAAGAGATCGCATGAATTTTCTCGAATGCCTATTGGTTTGAAAAATGATAATTAGATATTCTAAGGTTTGGCTGAAGAAGTCCTCCAGAATTGTATATTTGCGAAGTTGTAAACAGACGACATCATTATTCTCAGTCGATCGCGCGAGGAACAACACAAACAGTGTGAATCGTTTTAACCAGGCTGGAACAATAGGGATTAGTGGTCAAACTCGCCAAAAGCAAAATGGGTTCGTTTTTGGTCAAATATTTTGGATATTAAATTTTCAAGATGGGAATTAAGCTTTTGAAATGTTAGATCCAAGCCATCAGCGACGAAACGAAGCCCTGGAACTTGTGCCAACTGCGTAGGTTCTTGGGCATGATCAATTATTATCAACGAATTAATTCATGTCTAGTTAGACTTTAAGGATCGTTAATACGCATCACGTGCGTGTAAAAATCATGATCAAAAAGTACTTGCATCTCACCTTAAGCCAGTAAGTCCGAGAAAATTTTCAAAGAGCTAAAGAAATGCCAAGTGAAATTAACACCCTAACAGCTGTTAAATGGGATAAGCCATTTCAGTTCATCACGAATGCCCCAGATATTGCAATTGCCACAGTGATGTAGCAAAGAGATAATCATGTTGTAAGGAAAATTAGGATTTACAGCCGAAAGCTTCATGACATAAAAAACGGTAAGATATTTTTGTTTAAGTGTTTCTTGCGGTATATGCTAATGAGCTACATTTCGAGCACCTCTTAGACGGCCATCAGTTCAAGTTATAAACAGACCACAAGTTGTTGATTAGCATACTCGATAAAATTGCGAGGTTTCATACCTAAATTTGCCATTTAGCAGATTTTGAATTTACAGTCAGTCATATTAATGGTAAAGAAAATATGGTAGCATATGAACTTAGTAGACATAAATTAAAACATACATAAAGCTGATACGCCTAGGTCCGTTAAATAATCTAGAGGATTCACCCGGTTTTTTAGTCTTGCATATAATAGAAGTGCGAGGATTGGATCCCTTTACGTTTCATTGGCGAAGAGGCAAGCCTTTTCTCGCAAGTTTGTGAGAGTTAAAGTGGTTGCTAACCTAAACTTTCAGTAGCCTACCCAAAACGTAAGTGTCTTTGAAGTTTCGCTTTAAAAAATTAAACAGTTATATGATTTGGAACATCGATCCGTCAAAGCCGAAATGTATGGACGAATATGTTTATAGACATAAGGGCTTGTATACGAGTCTGTGCCAAGTGTCAAAACTGTAAGGTTATGAGAAACATCAAAACCGATGTGTCAAATATTTGAATACTAACCGACGGTTTAAACATGCTCAAGCCGCAATTTAACCGTCAAAAAGATTTAATCGTTTTTTGTCAATAGGATGTGGCAATTTTGAAAGATATGAAAACACGAGTAGTCTTGTTCACATTCCTGCATTATTGGGTAACGCGATGTGGTTTACCGATAAGGGTCACTAGTGATCGCGATAGTCAAATTATGTCAGAACTTTCCATTAGAATCCTAAATATCATGGCAATAATTTTAATACATATTATCGCGTATAATCCACGTGCAAATGGAATAGTAGAAGGGCTGCATCGTGAATAAAATGCTGCGTTGTGGTTCACTAATGATACGAGCCGGATACACGATCTTCCAATAGTATAGTTGTCATGCTCAAATTACATAGGACATAATTACAAACTTACATAGCAGAATTGGTTTATGGATATCCGTTAATGCTGCCTGGAGTCCGTCTAGTAGATGGGTTTGTGGAGCACTTAGAAATCAGATGTGCCATTTAGTACCGACGAAGACAAGAAAAATGAAAACCAAAAGCTATGTGTCCTCCAGATTGAGATCGAGGTCGCATTTTGAAAATTGCTAAGGAAAATATGTAGAATTGCTTGATTCCACTACACAAGCGATCGTACAATTTTATTAATAGAAGTAAATGGCATAGAAGATTCTGTGACTTAGATCGAAGTATTCTGCAGTTCATCTAAATTGATAAAAAGACCGATGGACAAAATGAGTTAAAAGACCACTGGTAAATTGTCGACTGATATATGCAACCCAACATCGCAGACACCAAATTTAAACGTGCAGCATTTATAGGACACATTGTCTATTGTTGGTGAACTTCAGCGTACATTGAAATCAATTTTGTGGGTACCATAAACCGATTAGGCGATCATAGTGCTGTTACTATTTATCTTTTCTGTACCAAAATGATGGTATCGGGAATTGAAAAAATAACCTTAGTGTTGGCATCATATACAAACTTTGTATATATATAGGGAATTGGCTTTGAATTCGCATTGTCGAAGACTTTACATGAAGTACTCTTTACTACTGCAGGTTCACACATTCATATAGAATATCTTACCGTCCTATTTTCTCACATTTCTCACTCAAATATATAAAGGGTAAAGGGCGTAATACTGGCTTCTACTGATGAGTCAACTTTAAGCCCGAAACGAAAGTGCACGAGATTATACTTACATCTTTGATTTATCATTCTGATCATACTTTAACTAATTTGTTAGAAGATGTTCAAAATTTTATAATCAATTACGATGAAATGTTTTCTGGTAGGATTAATTCTCTCCAATCAATGGCATCACAGATTCGGTAAAAATCTTCTCAATCGGTCAATCGCGTAAATGCTTGAATATACACTCTTGGGGTAGAACATAAAATAGGGATAATAAAGTATACCTGGAATTGGTCTACATTAAGAAAGATCTTCCAATTTTGTACGTTGATCACTTGTTTTGGAAATAACACAGTCGAGTTTGTTGTTTCCTTGAGTTGGAAAATTAACAAATTTATTCAGTAAGTTGTCAACAAAAAGCCGAAGCAGTGGAAGATTTTATGATATTAAACTGTGCCAGTTAGCCAGAAAGAGGGTAAGGAATCCAATAACAATGCATTGATTGAACAGATAAAAAATTATGGACAGATTGTGGGCCACGCGACTGTCCTCAGTTATGACGAGATTCTCATGCCCATAGGCAATGCAATCAGATAGGTTCTGATCTAAAATCACTCGCGAAAATGAAAAAAATTCCAGTCGTGTTGAATTAGAGCTAATTAAACGTTTAGTCATGAGAGAGCATTATACAAAGTTAGATAATCCACCCCTTCGGCCAAGAGCTTTGTCACTTCGAATAAAAGTGTAACCATTGATGGGAAAATGCTCACCACAGTTTATGGTAGTAGACAGCTATGTTTTAACAAGTAAGCACGTATCCAGCACATTTGAGGATAAAAATGCCCGCAGTTGCTTGATTTTAGGTGTGATTGATCTGCAATTGAGAGGGATTGCTGAAAGGGATCCAGAGGAAAGAAGGTTAGTCCGGGAGGAAAATGATTTGGTGTCTGCCGTTGGCAACCGGAGCGGGACCTCATACGGTCCCCTGTAAAATAAATTCAGGCAATTTTTTCCTATTTTCATGAGCTATATATACTGCCAAGACCGATCTTGGATCGCAGGATAAACAGATCTTGGTTTTTTTTCTAGTACTTGTCAGACCTAAACGACAGGTCTCATCGGTAAGTGCTCCATCAAACCAATCTATGTTACTAGAAGTCGAATCAACTCTACGTGGAGTGTCTATTAAAAGAACTCCAGGTTCTTCATACACCATTTCCGCTATTGAAATTCCTAATTGTACCGTATAAATATTGCGCAAAGCAAGTAATAACATCGAAATATCATGTACCCTGCTTGTTCCATTAGTACACCTCAACGCAGCTTTCAATTCACGATGCAGCCTTTCTACCACCCCATTCGCACATGGATTGTATGCATTAGTATGCAATACATTTATTCCTATGATATTCAGAAATCTTTTGAAAAACTCACACATAAATTGACAAACGCGATCACTAGTGACCCATGCAGGAACGCGATACCCAATTATGTAGAAACGCGAAAAAGACTTCTTGCGCTGTCACATCCTTCAAAATCGTCACTTTAAATTAACGATTAAAACGATAGAATATTTTTATAAAATACTTTTGACCGTTAACTTCGGGCATCTCGAGAACATCTATATGTAGATATATGAACCGTCTGGTAAGTATCCCAATATTCCGTTTCTCGGTTCTAAAATGTCTCCACGACTGACAGGTTTGACAATTGTCTCAGGCTCTTACCCATGTCCGTATGTCTTTTTGACATATTCGCCATACGTATCTGGCAGTAATTAGTCGAATTGTGGCTTTTATGGACAGATGTCACATATCGTGTAATTGCTGAATTATTTTGGCGCGGCACATAAGGTCGGCGCTGACTAAATTGTTAGGAGAATCATCTAGATTCTTCAACGATCCTTAACTTTTTGCTCGACGTCTGCTTCATTCGGTCTTCTAAGAGCATCTGCTACCACATTTTCTCTAACAGCACTATAAGAGACCATGAAATCGAACTCTATTACTCAGGCTTTCTGGGAATTCACTCCGCGAGAGTAATAAAGACCCGCCTTTGTACTAAATACTTTTATCAACGGCTTGTGATCTGTCAATAACTTGAACTAATAATCTTCTGAATAATTCTCAATATGTGGCACTTCAGCATACACAGCAAGAAGCTCTTTACCAAAATTGTCATACTATTTTTCTCGAGTACGAATCTTTTGGTTATAAAACCAAATTGGTCTTAATATATCCTGGTTTCCCTGCAGAAGCACTGCCTCTATTACAACATCTGAGACATCTGTGATTAGCTCAAATAGCTTCTCACAACTTACAGGTGCTAAGGTGGTTATATCACTCAGCATTTCTTTAGTCCAATGAAATTTTTCTCGGACTTCCTGTTAGGCCAAGACTACTTGATCATTTTAGTCGTCAATTTGAAGTGGTGATTTTGAAGGATAGGATAGCGCAAGAAGTCTTGTTCGCGTTCCTACATAATTGGGTATCGCGTTTTAGTGATCCTGTAAGGATCACTAGTGATCGCGATAGTCAATTTACGTTAGAGTTTTTCATAAAATCTCTCAATATCAAAGGAATAAATGTATTGCATACTAGCGAAGGTAATCCACGTGCAAATGGGATGGTAGACAGGCTATATCGTGAATTGAAAACTGCCTTGAGGTGTATTTATGTAGCAAGTTAGGTACATGATCATCTTATGGTATTACTTGTTATGCAAAATAGATATAGGGCACAATTAGGAACTTCAGTAGCGGAATTTGTATATGGAAAACCATTAAGGTCGCCTTGAGATCTTTCAATAGACACCCCACGTAGATTTGATTTGGCTTCTAGTTACATAAATTGGCTTGATCAAGCACTTCCCGATGAGACGTGTCGTTTAGGTCCGACAAATAATATAAAAGTAAAATCCAAGTGCTATGTGTCCTCGGATCTAAGATCGGTCTCGCCTGTTTATGTAACTAATGTAAATAGAAAGAATTATCTTAATCCATTTTTATCATCATCATGCACTGCCATACAAAAGCGAAAAGGGTCTAGTGTTACACTAGTCTATAATCATAAGAAGCGAACATTGTAATTCGTATTCTTCGTGATTATATGTGGTGTGTAAGAGAAAACTAGGTCACTCATTCCTAGTGTGAATGGTTTGCATTCACAGTTTCCCTTCTCCTAGATAGTATGCCAACCATGGCTGATGAGCAATATCTGCTCAGATTCCAGTTGACAAAATTTATTTCTGCAAACGGAACTTGCCCTTTTCGTGTGGCACGCTTGTTCTCATACCATCAAACACACTTAACAATAAGTTATTGCGCAGTTAAACCAAACTCGAGGCTTCACTTGAAACGAGATGATGTCTCCTTTAGAGCTGGCAAAGTTCTTGCTACCAATTCCAGGCTGGCTTGATTGTGCCCGCCTGTGGTCATGCCGGAATTTCTATGGCTATGGGTCACATAACATTTTCAACCGCTGTTAAAATTTTTCCGATACGAATATATGTGATTTACTTTAACCCGTATAATCAAGAGAATAAACAACCAATAGGAAGTGAATACGTGGATAAAGATCATATAAGGTCAAGTGGATAACTGACATAAATGTCATCATAGAAGTAAATAGTATGAATGACTATGCTATTCTGGATCGTTTGATTCTCCAGTTTATTCTCCAAATTATCTAAATTGAGGCCCGGGAAAAGAATAGTAAAGAAGCCATCAAGGTTGAATCAGTAAAAGTCGACACTTGTTTAGATAAGTCGCTTTCTACATTTACTCTATTTTATGCTAACTCTCGAAGTGTTAAAAATAAGAACTTTTTACTGTGTAATTTTATAATAAGTAACGATTTCGATTTTATAATATTATCCGAAACTTGGCTTAACAAGGATATTAAAAACCATGAATTTGATATTCCTCACTATTCTTTATTCAGAAAGGACAGATCGCTGGATAAAAGAGGTGGAGGAGTACTCATTTATTGTAAATCTGTATTTAAGGCGAAAATTTTACATACTAGTGATGATAATGCTATCATTGATTTCTTATCTATACAATTTGATAATCTGATCTTAACAGCGGTTTACAGACCGCCGTATGCTACTTTATTTGATGATCAAACATTTACCAATTCTTTTCAATCTATCTTTGACTGCCATGGCTATAATGTAGTGGTAGGTGACTTTAATAAGTTACAGGACTGTGAATTATCCAATTTTCTTTCTAACCATGATCTCAAGCAGATTATAAATGAATCAACTAGAGGTTCGCAATGCTTAGATCATGTATACTTAGAAACTGAAATGGTGAAATCGTACAGTTATGATGTTGTTAATTATTTCAAAGAATTGGATCACAAACAAATTATTCTACAATGGAACATCTTGAGTAGCAAAACACAGAAACTAAATTTTGAAAATGCACACGTGCACTGTTCCAGAATCAACTGGAATTTCTTTAGAGAATTAAGCATACTGATTGATTATGAGAGTGTTTGTTTCTTGAATACTGATGAATTTGTTTCTTCTGTTTCATCGTTATTATCTGTTTTATTTCAGGCATCTACGTTTACGGACATTATACCGAAACGGATTAATTGGAAATTGTGTAAACTAAGAATTAAACGAGATAATATAATAAAGTGTAGTCTTATTAATAGTATTAAACAAATGAGGTTAGATTCCATTGATAACGAAATTAATTCATCACTGCTAATAATTCGTCAAAGATCAGAACGAATTATTTTGGCCAAAATGAAGAGTAATCCTCGATTAGGATTTAAACTCCTCACAGATTACAGTAAATACAAGGAAAAGTTAAAGCTTATACTACCTGTGGATAAAACTGAGTCTGGATTTCTCTGTGAATTGGAGGAAGTATTTGTCAATTTGATATGCAATCCACAGAATGAGAGAACTTTTATAGAACTATCAGATCCTTTGGGAGGCCAGGAACCAGGACTTGTTATTGACAGTGATGAATTGATAAAATTGATGTTAAAAATCAAATCAAAAAAACAAAAAGATCACCTTGGTATTTCGATTGATAGTCTGATTCAATTACCCTTAACATTTAGGAATGCACTCTGCAACTTTATAAATAGAATTTTGAAGGATGGGAAATTACCAATCGATATATTAACGATTGTAGCTAAGCCGTTGCCAAAAGTTAGTAAGCCCAACCTGCGCCAGTGATTATAGATTAATCTCTATTATCCCTTCGTTTTTGAAGATAATAGAACGATTGATACTAGATCATTTAGAACGTATGTTACCGGCTTGATTTTGACTTATGTCAACATGGCTTTACGAAAGGTAGACCGACAACTACTAATATGCTTTCCATGTGGAAACATGTAATCACATTAGACGAGAATAAGTTAGATGCATTAATTGTATTTATAGATATCTCAAAAAGCTTTTTGACTCTATATCTTTTGATGCTATTTTGAATGCGATTATTTTGTTGAATATTGATCCGAATATTTTTAGATTACTTAAATACTATCTATATAATCGAAGAATGAGTATTCAAGTAAACGATTTGATATCAAAATCAAAACGAGTAACGAGTGGAGTTCCACAGGGATCAAGCTTGACTAATTTTATTTAAAATTGTATTAGCAAATTTGGAAACTAAGATCCTTAACGGTCAGAGTTTGCAAATTCGCTGATGATTTAAAAATAATCTTCCCAATTGATCCAAAGAATGTCGAATTCTCCAAAAATAATGTGACTTTAGATTTGTATGATTTGAGTAAATATTTGTTTACACTAGGGCTGAGAATAAACAATAAAAAAGACGAAAGCTTTAAAAATAGGGAACAGAACAAACTTTCATTATGTTTATTTTCATGATGCTGTTATTAATGATGTGTTTGAGATTAAACTTATGCAAGAAATTAAGGATTTAGGCATAACTATTCAATGTACAGCTTCTGCTGAGAGACATATTGAAAGTATAGTAGGCAGTGCCAAGAAAAAGATGGGCACTAATAAATCGAAAATATTTTATCAAATGATATAAAACTTCAAATGTATATAATATGGATTAGACCGGTACTAGAATATGCTGTCGCTACCTGGAATCCATTAAAAAAGGGTTTGTCTAATAAGATAGAAGCTGTACAAAGAAAAGTTGTGAAACATATTAGTCCTATTTCTTGCACTATATACGCCTCTAGATTACAGTTTGCGTCATTGCAATCTCTGTGGTTTCGGAGGATGTGTTATTGTATAAAAGTTTTCCATCTGAACCAGTGGACTGGTGCCTATATGACTCCGATAAGAAAGAGTCATGAAATTGGAACTAGATCTGGACATATGGCAATATCTCCTCCTTTTGTGGGGAATGTAGCGAGCAAGTTATTCTCTTTCTCGAAAATCTACAAAATTTATAACCAATTGCCGAAGGGGCTTAGAGAAATGCCTCCATCTAAGATGTCTATTAAAACTTTATCTACTGAACTTGAAAAAGTCTGCAATCCT
This sequence comes from Eudiplozoon nipponicum, assembly GCA_029291075.1. Lineage (NCBI taxonomy): Eukaryota > Metazoa > Platyhelminthes > Monogenea > Mazocraeidea > Diplozoidae > Eudiplozoon > Eudiplozoon nipponicum. The sequence goes on from JAQBSW010002194.1 coordinate 71,126, forward strand.
GCTGATATCTTTTATTTTTTTGATTATGATAATACTTTCTCATGGTTGAATAAGAGACAAGGATAATTGTTATCGGAAACAGATTTTATTGAGATTTTTATTTCCAAGTTTTGTATTATTATAATTGAAATGTTATGCACTATATCTTCAAATTAGTTAACATTACATACAATCAATTGCTAGTCATGGTTCTCAATTTTTGCATAATGTTACACTCGAATTATACCTTAATTGTTCCTAATTTGATGATGTATATATTATTCTTTTCAGTCGAACTTTCTGATATTGATATATTGTATTGTACAACTAGTGAGATATACCTATCTACATGAGATTAATTGCACAATTATTGTGATGTGATAATTATTTTAATATATATTGTACAATTTCCAATTTTATTATTTGATGGAATATGTGTGGTTTGAATCCAAATAAAGATATTCTATTCTAAAAAAAATAAGACTGAAGGACTAGACGAGTTGGAGGACCATCATTCCATGGACGAGTTTGATTAGTGCAATCCGATTACGCAGGCACAAAAATCAATCCCGGAAAATTTCACCAGACGCGTTGTTGACGACATCGTCATCATTGTTCAACCAAGCTACAAGATCATCAAGTTCCATCTTCGCCAGACGAACTAGCTGTGCCAGCAACAAATTAAAAAGGTGCAACATCGACGACAGAAGAACCAGTATGTACAATACGCTCGGAAATAGTTCTACGTCAGCCGAAGAACAAGGATTGCGTCTATTTTTAGACGCGTTTTTTAAGAAGGTGGTGTATGTAAAGGAAGATATTTCCTGCGACAAAATTAAAGTAATTATTATTAATGAATTTTAATCATCGTGACAGATTGAAACTAATATTATTAAAAAAGAAAATTGTTGTTTTAATTTCTAGAACATGCTTTGTTTAAATACTTTGCAGTATATATACTTTTAAACGATGCTTAATTAGAGTTTTGTATATTCTGTAACTAATCTAGCGTGGTGTTCTCTAGCAAGCTTCATTTACTACTTTACTGCGGCTGACTCCTTTTGGAGGATAAGCCGGCTCCATTGATTTCATGTAGTTTCTTGGGAATTTGTCAGTTCGGTTTTACAAATCTTGATCTTCAAACGAATTTGCGATTCTTTAAATCTGTGCATATTGGGATCGTTTAGGAACACGTAATTTAATAATTCTGTTTTCGCGTCTTATCTCTTTCCAGTTCATGCAGTCGGGCGCAGTGTAGCGCAAGAAATTCACAGTTCCTTGCCTATTACTAGATTAATTATATATATTTAAGTGTGACTAACATGGACGCTAATCTTAAATTTGAGGACTCTGGTAATTTGGCTCAAAATATTTCAGGCATTAACTTAACAGATATGGAAGAGTAAACCATCTTATCAGACTCCTATAGGCACACTAAGACTGAATCTGACTTTTCGTCTATGGTCCTCAACACCTTGAACGAAATTTTTAGTCTCCTCAAATTTAAGATTAGCCTTCACGTCAATCAACCATATATACATAATTCATAACTCATTTAATAGGCGAAGAACTTTGTATCTATTACAATATATTGTAAAGGCACTAGTCCTATAAGCTGACAAGAGCCCAATAGATGCTAATCCGATTCAGTCTTAGATTTCATATAGGTGTCTGAAAAGGTGGTATTTTCTTCTTGAACCAAATTAACAGTGTCCTCAAAATTTAAGATTATCCTCCATGTTAATCAACCACAAATATAATCTTTAACTGAACTATCTTAATATACTCAAATAAAACAGGAATATACTTTGAAGTTCAAAATTCAAACGAGGAAAAAGATATTTGCTACAAGTTAACAAAGGTCACATGCGTCAGGCAGAAAATACATTAAAAATCCTAAATACACAATTCTTTCATAGGTTGCTTTAACTTCAAACTTATTTGTTTACAACATATAACCAGGTAATCTCTGTTTAAAGAAATGTAGTTTTTAGAACTATATTTCATTTGTAAAAAAATGGGAAACATTGGCCTGATAAAAATATAAGCAGCACAATGTTTTTTAATTACACGAACATTACTTGTACTGACGGTGATAACAGTTACTTTTAATCAGGGTTGCGATCTAGAAATAAACACATTTAAACACCCATTATTTTGTAGGAGGTTCTGTAGTTAATGTAAGGGATTATGCGGGTTAGTTGTCTGTTGCCCTCTTACCTAAACCTGATAGCGGCTATTACGATCCGCGTTCATGATTAATCCCTGGCCGTTTCTCGAAGGGTGATGTGAGAAGGGTCAGTCAAAAATTAATTGTTTTATTGAACACAATGTTGCAAAGCTAAGATAAAAATCGTATAAAAGCAGTCTCAATAATCCACTTTATGCTAGGTTTTGAGTGTTAAATCACATAAATACACTGAACTGTGGGGTTTCGGATATATGATTGAGAAATACACAAAATATAAATCCTGAGAGTCTTAACTGAACTTTAAGTGGTTATGTAAGAATGGTTAAAGCAGACAAAATATATATAAATCTTGGCTTTGAGCGTACAATCACATAAATCCACTGCATGTTACCCGCGTATTACGCGCGGGTGTCTCTTTTTATTAAACAAAACGCTATTAATTACAATTAAATTTGCAGTTCAAGAAATCTCAATTAAAACTGCTTGAAACTAACAGAGATTGTTTCTAAAATCACAGTTACGAGAAATATTGTGTAAAACCAGAATTAGCCTATGTGACCTTAAAGAGAACTATATTTGTCAAAATTGAACTTCGTTGGGTTGTAACGCGGAGCCGCGTGTTACATACACCCCCCTCCCGACAATGAAAATTAGTACACAATGAAGGGGGCTAACCTTACAGGAGGTGTTATGGCTCTGCCGTAACGAGTAAACACTGATGTTGGCTCTGTCGACACTGACTCTGGTTCCTCTATATCTCGCGGCGGCGTGACGGCGTCAGTTGGCTCTGTTGCTGGTGAGATGTCGGGCGTCAGCCCGTGGTCAGCAAAACTGTCTGGAGGTGGAATAATCGTTTCTTCGCCGCCTGATAGGTCAACATCGTGGAACAGCGGGTCATTTGGATCAACGTCGGCCGGGGATAATCTGTGTTTGGAGACAGCTTCAGCTTTGCCATTAATCTCCAAAATTATGTAATTCTGACGTCGATCTAACACACGATAAGGACCGCGCTTCGGTTTGGCTAGAATCCTGTTATCCATGTCGTTGTTGACGAAGAACCATTTGCAGCTATCAAAATCTTTGCGTTTATAGATTGGACCATGTTGCTGACGTGTAGGACAGATCGGCCGATTCTGAGCGTTATACTGTAGGTAACTGCGAAGTGGAAACAGAAATGCCGGATCGTTCATCGTTGTCGCAGTTTCAGAGCGTGATCGGACTAGTTCGCCAGGCAGCCGTAGACATTCGCCAAATACCATTTCAGCGGAGCTACATTTGATCGGCTCTCGAGGTCTTGTACGCATTGATAGGAGTACTTTCGGCAAAGCCGCAAGCCAATTTTCTTCTGGGCTAGCCTTGAGCGCCGCTTTCAGTTCCCGGTGTGGCCTTTCGACGAAACCATTTGCTCTAGGATTACGAGCCGCGGTCACGGAGTGTTTGACACCATAGTATTTCAGTAGGGCAGCGAACTCTTCGCCGAGGAACTGTGCGCCACGATCGGTTGTCACTTCAGCTGGAGCACCAAACCGAGCGAACCAATTGAGCTCTAAAGCATAACTGACAGTGTCTTGCTTCATGTCTGGCAGTGGTATGGCCTCATACCATCGAGTGGTGCGATCCCGTATTGACAGTAGATAGCGTATATTGTTCACGGCAGGTAAGGTTACCAGATCAACGTGTATGTGCGTGAACCGTACTTTGGGCACTTGGATGACTTGTGGCGCCGTTTTGGTGTGTCTCGTCACTTTGCATTTCTGACATTCTAGACATTGTTTTGACCACTTCTTGACATCTCGCCGCATGCCAGACCAAAAATACGTTCTGGATAAAATTTCCACTGAGGCTTCGCCAGATGGGCTCATTGAACGGTAAACGACGAAGATCTTGTGACGTAGTTTTTCAGGTATAAACAGTCGAGGGCCACGCCAGTTATTTCACACTGCAGCAGAGTTCCATCATAATCAAGTGTTTTCAGGCGATTGACATCAAATGTACGAAGTGATGGATCATCTTGCTGTGCTGCTTGCAATTCCTGAGTAGTTGAAGGACACAGGATAGAGGCACAGAGTTCTGCAGGACGGCTCAGGGAATCTGCAACTACGTTTTCTGATCCTTTGACGTGAGTGACTTCATATTCATACTCGTGTATTCGTGTAAGTTGCGAGTTGACACGTCGTGAATATAAATACTCTTTCTTTCCTCTGAGCATCGGGAGTAGAGGAAGGTGGTCGGTGTAGATCTTGAACTTTCGGCCATCCAGATAGGTGTGGAAGTGTAGATCGACCGGTAGATTGCGAGTAACTCTTTCCCTAATGTATCATATCGCGTCTCGTGAGGATGTAGTTTTTGTGAGTAGAACGCGATAGGTCGGTGTATGCCATTGATAGACTGTTGAAGTACGGCGCCTGTGGCAACGTCGTATGCGTCAGTGATCAGTTTAAAAGGTTAAGACCAATCAAGAGAATGTAGCATGGTCGCTTTCCATAAGACCCTTTTGGCATCCTCGTAAGCCTGCATATTGTCCCTGTTGAGCTGAATCAGTTGTGATTTCTTGACAAAACGGCTTTCTGGCACGAGATATTTGTGAAGAGGTGCCAGAATCTTGGCATGGCAAAGTGCAAATCAAGAGTAAAAATTCATCTTGCTCAAGAATCGTCGTAACTGGAGGAATTAGCTGTATAGATGAGACTGCTTTGGCGCGAGTCGTGTGTTTTACCACTGATGATAGCAACTGATTGTTGACAGTGCGTATCTCTCATGTTTTTGGACGTATAGAAATGCCGAAGTGTTTGAGGAAGTCATGTCCAATGATGTTTCTTATCGTGTTGGAAATGATAAAACATCGTTTTGAGTTGGAGAACGAGATTGTGTGTACTCGTACCCCAAACGTCGCTATGTTGGAGCCATTGGCGCAGGTAAGACTGCCGGTGTTGACTGGGTGGGTGGGTTCGAAATAATTGTGGCGTAGTAAGCTTACATCTGATCCAGTGTCTATGAGAAATAATTCGCCAGAGTTTGCGTCACGGATGAGGAAGGATGTTGATAGTGGCAACTGACGATGGGACTGGTTGCTGGCATTTGGCGTTTGAAGCATGACTTGACTGGAGCCGTCGCTGTAAAGACAATAGTTTGATTGCGCTCTACCGCGAAAGCAACGTGCTTCGAGCCATCAGACGTCGGCGGCCAACAATCTTGGGGTGATCAGCCTCTACTGCCGCAGAGGAGGCTGACCCCAGCAGTTTTCCGAACCCTCCATGGGCGGATCATCCTGAGTTGTCGAAGGTGACCGCGCCCATCTGAACGTCGCGTCTGTGCGCGGGAATGTGCAGCCATTTCTGAGGCAATAGCGTGTGGAGTGGCCATAGCTGCGGTGATTCGGACACCACTCCGCCGGTAGCTGTGGAACTGTGGCCCGGCCTCTGGACGTCGACCTCCTGGTGCTGTTTCGGGACGGTGGTCGACGCTGGTCACGCCTGCTCTGGTCGCGTCTATAGTGGACGGCATCGACTGAGGCCGAATCTGGCCTGACGGTGAGGCTCTCGAGCAGGCTGATGAGGCGCTCATTGGTGACATTAGTTCGGGCTGATGATGATGTGGATTGAGGCTCGGACAGTCGTGAAGTGATGTAACCTGGCTCTGAGGCAGGTGAGCTGCAGTGGTGTTTCTTCCACCACTTGTCTAGACGTGCCGGCAGTACGTCGTCTTGCACTTCGACGGATTCGCGCAGAAACGTGGCCATCTCTTGGAGTGCCGGAGGAAGCTTCTGAATGAATAGTCGCATCAAGATTTCCTTGGGTAGGTTGAATTCAGAGGCTTTCTGCTCCATCTCCCTATATAGCTCGGAAGCCGTGCGGCTACCTAGGGACATCTGGCTCATCAATTCTGTAAGCCTGTCTTCCCGATCTGGTGTCAGGCGCTGCTTGACGGCGCGTTGCAGGCTCTGCCATGGCTGCGAACATGTTCCCTCAGTGTATTGATGCAGGATGTCTTTTAGTCCGCGTCTGAAAGACATTGGGATTGTCTCCCAAGCCCTCAAAAATATTGAGCCCTCGTCTGTTATATTGGACACCTTGGCCAATAAAGTAACATCGTCGATCCACTCGTCAAGGTAGTCTGGATCGAATTGGCATATCTTGTACTGGGTCCATGTGGTGGTGTGGCTTCCTGCATTTCCTGAGCTGGACGTCATCTTGTGTGTGTGTGCTGTCGAGTATAGATGGCAGTGTTACATCGTCCTCACCCGTCATCGTGTGGCTGTCTTCGAGAATTGTGATCTCGAGAGGGTGGTTCGCTGTGATTTGTGGCTCAGGATTTGTTTTCTTGTGTTTTTTTCATGCTTTACCGGATATGTTATTGCGTGCCATACATCCGAAGTGCTTGGGCTAGTGGAACGACTAGCGCCTGATTGATATACTGAAAGGCTAGATGCTGATTATTTCTTTATAGGCTGTGAATTCGACGAAGCGGGGCACCATTTATGTAGGAGGTTTTTTAGTTAATGTAAGGGGTTCTGCTGGCTAGTTGTCTGTTTAGTGAGGCTATGCCCTCCTACTTATACCTGGTAGCTGCTATTACGATCCGCGTTTATGATTAACCCCTGGCTCTTTCTCGAAAGATGATGTGAGAAAGCTCAGTCAAAAAGTCATTGTTTTATTGATCACAATGTTGCAAAGCAAAGATAAATATAGTATAAAAGCAGTCACAATAAGCACAAAATGTAAATCCAAGTTTTGCGTTGTCACAATAACCCACTGTATGCTAGTGTAAAGGCCCCAGCTTCAAGAAAATGACGTACGACGTTACAAAGTCAGTTAGAGTGGCAGGAAGACTAAGTTAGTAGAGTAAGGAGCCCTTAACAGGGCCGGTCTTGCGAAGGTCAGTGAGTGCAGCAGTGTCCATAAGTACTCCTAGACACTTGAGACCAGCTATGGTTGAATTGCGTTGTGATCCCTTCTGTTGTGGCGTTGAAATTCCGCTGAGTAAACTCGTTGAAGTTCTGAAGTAACTGGTTCGTCTCTCTAGTTGTGCAGCAACAAGATTGGCGTGACTAAAATTGCCAATGTGTGCGAAGCAATCACAAAAATCAGCGTATGTGAAGGTAGCAGACAGCACGTCAGAGAAACGCACAGCAGAATGCAAACGCGACAACTGACATGCATGGTAAATTCACAGCGCTTATATAGCCTTCATTAGCTACTTGTACACAATTGGTTAACGGCAAATTTCGATTTTTTTTCTCATTGGTTCAGCGTAAATTGAATTGAATTTAATTTACGCAATATGTGGGCGAATGGCTTTGTGTCGTTACATCACTTTCCTCTCAGAAAAAAATGAAAAAAATATATTACTCTCGGCGAAGCTAGATAAGAAATGCGTGGCAGAGTTCGAACCTATTAAAGCAAAAAAATAATAATGTACCATAAATGCTGGGCTGAAGTATGCTTGTTGTTTGCTTCAACAATGATATGATGCCATGTAACCACTAGGAATTGCTGCACAAATTGTTAGCTCCAGGGGCCGGTCATACCGCGTGAGGCAAAATAGTGCAGTGTAAGATTTGAGAGCCCCAGCGTGAGGATTTCGAGGTAGATCGCCACTGAAGTTGCCAGGTTTACGTTAAAACCTAGGCAGGCTGGATCGTCGTCAATGTGTTTGTATATGACCAAAGGAGCTATTCTGTGCTCGATGTTCTGGTCATAATATTTGAAGTGGTCTCTGTGCAACTGATGAAGTTGAGATATGCATTGAAAGTGGCCTGTACAATAATATGAAGCTGATAACTATTTAGTGTTGCTACACGAAAGCATTAGCTCTAAGTAGCTGGTCATACCAAAATAGGCAGTGCGAGCTCAGGTGTAAGCCATACATTATAATATAAAAATATATACATGAAAATCAAAGGCAACTGCATAAAAAATATATGTACTCGAAAATTGCCTCAGAGAAGGCATAATACGAAAAAACTGCTCACAAATGCTACACGATTGTAAGCTAAGAACAGCTGGTTATGCCACGTGAGATAAATGCGAAAAATAACGTAAAGTTAAAATTTGATACGTAGAATAACGAAAAATTAATGTTAAAAATATCAATTACGCGTTATGCAAAGCAAGCTATTGCTAGGTTGAGATTGTAGACAGATGGAGCCTGAGACGTTTGTAGAATGTTCAATGCCCTCAGGATCAGGCGGGTCGACAAACGTTTTCAGCTTGTCTATGTTTACTAATGTCGGTGTCGCGCCTTGCATGATAATGAAGTATTTGCGTTGTCTGAGCAAAATCGGTTAAGGACCACGATACTTTGGTTGTAGTGCTGCAACAACAGCGTTGTTGCGAACGAGTACTCACTTGCAGATATGGAGCTGAGGGTAAACGAAGATAGAACGAGGAGTATGTCTCGTCTGCTGTTCAGACATGTTACCGAAATGAAGACGGAGGCGAGTAGCTTCGTCTTGTGGGTCATCATGTTCGGGTAGTAGACGTAGGAGCTGACTAGACAGGCGTAGACCCATGACATACAAGAGTTGTGACGCAGACGTTTAATGGATTCACGAGTACAGGAACACATGGCAAGCAGAACTATATGTAGTGCATCGACTCAGTTGCCATTAATGGACAAGGATGCTAAAACAGCTTTGAGTTCCCTATGCATTCTCTCTACCATGCCGTTAGATTGGGGATGGTAGGCATTCGTCTGGCGTAAGGTGCATCCCATGTACAGCAAGGTGGTCTTGAATCGATCCGATGAGAAGCAAGTGCCTCTGTCAGTGATGACCTCATTGGGAACACCATAATTGGATATCCATGCAGAGATAAAACCGTTAGTTACTTCGTCTGCAGAAATGGTGTCAAGAGGTAATGCCACAGGCCACCGTGTAAATCTATCGATCATAGTTAGAAGGTAGCTGAAACCTTGAACCTTTGTCAGATGAACTATGTCGATGTGGACGATGGCTAGGCGAGAAGTAGTTCGGAAATGTTGCAACTTAGAACGAGTGTGCCGTGTGATCTTGTTTTTCTGGCAAATGGCACACTCGGAGACCCATCGTTTAGCGTTCTGCCTAAGTCTGTGACTCCAGAAACGATCTGTGAGAAGTCGGACAGTCGCTTGGCTTCCTGGGTGAGAAATTGAGTGAATTGAGTCGAAAACGTTTCTCTGAAGGCTGGTCGGCAGAACTGGCTTGTTGGGCTGCGTACCCGTGAAGTAAACAATTGGTAAGCCTTCCCACAGACGGCATATGAACTTGGTTGGGTGACGGGCTATTGATCTTTGAATGTGAATGTCACCGCGCTGTTCCGTTCGCAGGAGAGATGGCGTTAGTGCAGGTTCACTGAGTGCCACGGAGTTGACAGTGAATGGCGACGGCGAAGGTGGTTGTAGCGAGACGTCTGGCCTGGACAGGGCATCTGCAATGAAGTTCTGTTTGCCCTTGACGTGAAAGATGTCAAATTGCCATTCGCTTAGACGTGAAAGCTGTCTTTCCACTCTGGCAGGGTACTTGGCGATAGTTGAAGTTGCGTTTCGAAGTGCGCTAACTAATGGTGCATGATCTGTGAAAACAACAAATCTGCTACTGCCAATGATGCTGATAAAATGGCGCACTGCGTCGTGAATGGCGAGGAGTTCTCGACCGAAAGTGTCGTACCTCGTTTCTACTGGTTGGAGAAGTACGCGAGTAGAAACTGATAGGCTTCCGAACTCCGTCGATCTCTTGTTCCAAAGTGGCTCCAATAGCGAATTCAGAAGCATCTGTCGTGAGTAGAAATGCTCGTTGAAAATCTGGATGCGTTAGCATTGTGGCATTTGCTAACGAGTTGATGGCGAGTCGAAGTAATTCCTCGTCTTCGGATGACCAAGCAATGATGGAATTCTTGCTAAGTCCTTTTCGATTCCGCAGGTGCCTGCACAAAGGATAAAGTTGTCTTGAAAGGCTCGGAAGGAACTTGCGATAGTAGTTTAGTACTCCCAGAATTTTCTGCAACTCGCTAACAGTCTTCGGTGACTTGATATTCCTGATTGAATTCGCCTTTGACGGCAAAGGTTGAATACCTTGTGGCGTGATACGATGCCCTAAGAAGTCCACGGATGTAGTTGAAATCTGCGTCTTGTCACAGTTGATCTTGAGTCCGTGGTTGGATAAGCCTGAGAGGACATTTCGTAGATTCTAATTCTGGACTGAATACCATTATGTCATCGAGATATGACATACAATAAGCAGTGTCGTCGCAAAGTATGTTGTCCATGAATCTTTGAAATGTCTGTGTAGCACACTTAAGTCCAAAAGGCATGTAAAGATATTCGAAAAGGCCAAATGGAGTGATGACTGCAGTCTTTTCAATATCTTCTGGTGCTACCAGGATGTGATGGTAGGCTTGTCTGAGGTCAATCACTGAGAAGAAATTGCTGCCGTTGAGTTTTTCAAGTAAGGTGTTAATATTTGGAATAGGATATGCATCAGATTTTGTCACTGAATTTAGCTTACGGTAGTCTCCGCAGGCTCTGTACGATCCGTTTGATTTGGAGACTAAGTGCAGTGGTGACGCCCATGAACTTTTCGATGGTCTGATGATTCCCTCTTCCAAAAGCCTTGAGAATTCCTCTTGGGCAGCTTTCAGTTTAGCAGGATCCAGTGGTCGCTTCTTGAGTGCAATAGGTTGTCCTTCTGTGACGATATGGTGCATCGTGTTGGAGACTCGTAGCTCTGACTTGTTAAGATCGAAAAGCGATTTGTGTTCTCGAAGAGCTGCTGATATCTCTGCTGAATGATGCACTGGGGTTGGCTGAATGACCTGTAACTCCAAACGCTCGGAGGCAAGTGTCCAAAAACTTTGCTCAAGTCCGGTGGAGGGGTCGATGATCTTTTGATTGGCAAGATCAACAATGAGCCGAAATTTCAAAAGGAAATCAAGGCCTATTATATTGTGTGAGACCTTGGCAATGATGAAGTTGTGAGTAAAATTCACGTCGTAAACCTATATTGAGTGTGCGATACCGGCAGCCATAAGTAGGTATGGGCTCGCCTGTAGCTGTTGCGAGTAGAACGCCTAGCGACATCTCGGCCATTGAATCACCCTTGAGAACTGAGACTGCTGCACCTGTGTCTACGATGAATTCTTCGCCAGTTCTGAAATCAAGAAGGTGCAGAAGTTCGTTGGGCTGTTTGCCGGGTCATGCAAACAAGTAGGCTGGTGATTGCGACTGGCATTGTCCGTTTGGCTACCGATGTGGCAAATTCGACGTAGACGGAAAGAGTCGACAAGAATGTCGGATTATTAGTGATTTCTTCCTTGTGGCGCCGTTGATGCTGTTGATGCGCAGAAAGTACGGTCTTCTACTTTCTGCGCCATACGTTTCCCGATCCTGATGCACCATTGTGCCTGTTTTCTGTTGTCTTTCCCGTCAAATGTGTAAATTGACATTCAATCGGAAATTCTTCGGAACGACAGAGACAGAATTGGCATGAATAAAAAAACTTCTGGTGATTATAGCACCAGTTCTTTGGGGCATATCTGTTAAAGTATTGCGGGGATCTCGATCGCCGCCTACCGTTATAATGTGTTTTGGGCACGAAATTTGGTCGAGCATTCACCTGATTTAGCTCGGATTTCGCTATGGCCAATCCTTCTAGAACTTTAGCCATGTTCGCTACTGTCCTCTCTAAAGAGGAGAGCCTATCATCCTGCGGGGGCGGACAAAAGGATGACGAATTCAACTTAGGTTCCAAAACCCTAAATTCTAACTCACATCTCTCAGATAAGTCATCTATAGAGAGAGTGTTAGGGAGCTGTCTGGCGAATAATTTTAGTGATTGTGGAAGATTGTTAATAAAAACAACCTTAGCCTCATGGTCAGAAATATTGGTTTTATACCAACGTTTCCGTAATTACCTTAAAATCTTGATGGGGCCAAGGTTTGGCATGTCTAACTGCGCGTATTTATTTATTATCTGTTCGGTTTCTGTGGGACCCAGCAAGGATTCTACTTCATTTTGTAGGCCCAAAGTAGGATTAGGTAGCCTTCTAATGGCCTCAAGCTTCGGATAAATCCGTCGCTGCAATTCAGAAGGTAGTTTAGCAAAAACCTTTGACAGTTTTTGATGCATGTCATAATCTGGAAACGGAGAGAAAGCGGAGTCTACGCGCATAAAGAATAGTTCGCTATCTCCATCCCAAACAGGAACATCAATATCTAAAATTGGACCTGACATTCTAATAATCTTACGGGATCTTAAAAGCATAAATTTATAAGCAAGATGAAAATGTATAAAAAGACATTAAACGAAACGCTTACCCACTAACAGCTTCCACAGTTAAAACAAAATCTTCCGCAGTTGAATCTGTCGAGCACGTCAGTTCTACTCTTTCGTACAGTCAATGTTCGTTCACAGATCACCAAGATTTACAGTTTTTTACGTAGGAAAATTGAATAGACTACCTTCCGTCTAAAAATATATATCCAACAAAATTCCCTCAGAAGACCACGACTTTAGAGAGATTAACAACCAGAGTAAAAACGTATACGCAAATGTTAATTTATTTGATCCCCAAAGAATGACAAAGAAATAGTCGATTTTATTTATACCTAAAAAACATTAGGGTTTCGGATAAATGGATGAAAAATACACAAAATATAAATCCTGAGTGTCTTAACTGAACTGTTATTGATCATGTAAGAACGGTTAAAGCACACAAAATATATAAATCCTGGCTTTGAGCGTAAATCACCTAAATCATCTGCATGTTACCGGCGTATTACGCGCGGGGGTCCCTTTTTATTAAACAAAACGCTATTAATTACAATTAAATTTGCAGTTCAAGAAATCTCAATTAGAACTGCTTAAAACTAACAGAGCTTGTTGCTAAAATCACAGTTACGAGAAATATTGTGTAAAACCAGATCTAGCCTATGTGACCTTAAAGAGAACTAAATTTGGTTAAATTGAAATTCGTTGGGTTGTAAAGCGGAGCTGCGTGTTTCAATTTATATACACTTGGCATTATAAACAACGTATTGCATAGTATGGAGTAGGCAATTTGTCAAGCAGACCGGTTTCGTCCTTATTGGGAACTCATCACGTACAGTCTAGAATTTTCCGCGGTCAGAGTTCGAACCTGGGCAAGTTTTTTCGCAATCTGGTGCTCTAACCACTGAGCCATCCTGCCGCACGCTACACACAATTTCCAGTTATATACTAACTAATGTTTCTTGGTTAGCGTTTCCTTTAGGTTGGGCTTATAAAATATCCCTTTAGCCATAAAATTCAAAATTAATCATCCAAAATCTGTCATTATACAACAGATACAACAATAAATGGGAAAGTGTTATTGGAATAAACATTTATATGATTAAACAAACATAGGTTGTATATAAATAATGGACAGGTGTTTATATCAAGATTGTAACCTTAATTAAAAGTAATTGTTATCACCGCCTGCGCAACCAATGTTTTTAATTACATAGATATTCATTCCATTACCAAATCCTCATGCATTTTGGTGTCTGTACAATAATGACAGATTGAGGATGGTTAGTTGGAACTTTAGTGCTAAAAGGATGCTACATAAGCTCTATCCAAAGAAAAGGCTACCAAATAAACATTACTTTATATATAAATGAAAAGTGTGTGCAGTGTACGGCAGGGTGGCTCAGTCGTTAGAGCACCAGATTCCGAAGCTGACATGTCCAGGTTCAAACTCTGACCATATAAAATACTAGACAGTATATGATGAGTTCCCAATAAGTATAATTTTTGTCAGAATAAATATATTGCCCCACAATATAACCTGGAAAGAGATAAGATGCGAAAAACAGAATTATTAAATAAACTTTTCCTGAACGATCCCAATATGCACAACTAAAAACGAAAATTCTTTTTAGAAGGCTTATATTGCAAAGATCAAAATTTGTAAACCTGAACTGATAAATAGAATGGCAAATGAAGCTTGCTAGAGACAATCACACAAGGCACGTAGAACGCAACGACCGGAGAGGGCGTGCTTGTGGTTTCCAACAATTCTCTAATTTTAAAGGATATCGGGTTTCATTTTGTTTTTATTTTTAGATTCTCGGGATTTCTTGTCTGATTTCATCTCTAGGATTCACCTGGAATTTACTTACACAATTTTTTTGGAATTTGCCTTCAGATACCAAGGATTTATTCTTAGTTCACCCGATTTTCCCGTTTCTTATTGACATTATAATACCCATTCTTCTTCTCTCATTAATACCCATTCTTTTCCTCTCTTTTATCGTAATCTACACTATATCTGCTCTTCTATCTCACTCCACCATGAACCAGATTTCATCGCCAGCCCCCATCTCCCCGTTCCTCACTCAAAAACTTATCTCCAATCTTGCTGACCTCCAGCAACAAATGGCGGATGTCACAGGACTACTTAGAGCACTGACTGGCAACCTTTCAATCTCCACCTTACAGCCCCATCTACTACGTCAGGCAGATGCGTTTTTGAATGGTGTAGCTAGGGAGGTTGCCCTACGAAATCACAGCAAGCGAAACCTCTTTTTATGGTCTCCTCGCTCCCCCTCTCAAAGGACGATCTGGCCTCAGATCTCATCAGTCAAATAGGGGATAACTTCAGCCATCTTAAAGAGATCTCTTCGGGAAAGGGTCGCGCCTTTGTTCTCTCCTCGCACAAAAGACTGTCAGACGGTGAGCTTCGTCACCTCAAACTGCAATCGCCCCTTTTATCATCTGGAAAAGTCAAATTAAAGCGAGACTGCACGCTACTACAGAGGACTTTAGAGAAAGCCCAGACCCTCAGCCGGACACCACTCCCCCTCCTGCAGCTAATCACGCCTTTCCGGGCTGGAGCAATCCAAAGAAAAGCCGCTCACTTTACGGCAGCAACCTCGGCATCGCCCCTTCCTCCAGTCCACTCGACTAATGGTGTGGCCCAGAAACCGAATAAACTTAAGGCGTCTAAGTCCTACGGGATATCGACCCAGTCTCATCAACTTCAACTCCCTTTTCCGAAATCCTCAATGACACCACCCTGCCCATGATCAGTTTCTGTCCCCGCACACCCCACCAACGCCGCTTCAGAGCGCACCCTCGAGCCCAGACATCTCGCCTCCCTCTTGCTTTCAAATCCTTCAATTACCTCACCCACCCGACAAAAAGGGGAAAAAGAGATCCAAATCGACGCTGATCACTCCATCTTCTTTAACGAGCGGTCAGTCAGCCTCATCAGCCCTCGATCTCAGCCCGCCCGCTAGCGGAAAGCCCCCGCACGCTTCTCCTCCCCTATCTAACCATCCCTCCTACAGAGCACTCTCAACAATTCTTATCAATTGCATATCACTTACGCCCAAAATCAATCAACTGCGAGCATTTCTAGCCTCTAACGAGCTAGGCAAATGCTTTCTTGATGAAACTGGGCTGTCCCCATCCATCCACTGTGATGACCTTTATCTCAACCATGATTATACTTTCCTTCGTAGTGACAGAACTGTCGGTTGTGGGGGCCGCTGGCTGCCTATGTCCGATCCTTTCTCATGCCCGAACATTTATCGACATCGAACTCTCTAGGATTGGAATTTTTCTCGTTTCAGCTACAGATCCATAACAAAAGTATATCTACATGTATTGTCTGCAGACCCCCTAACCTCTCAATCATCGACGACACTCGCGGGGCTCAATTTCTATCCACTTTTTTCTCTCAGCACTCCGATCGGTACGTCGTTGTGGGTTACCTCAACCACCCCATGGTAAACTCGCAAAATCTAACTTCTGAAAGTCACCCACTGCTTCGACTCTTCGCGGACAACGTGCTAAATCAATTTGTGCACTTTCCTACCCGAGAGAACAACCAACTGGACTGTGTCCTCTCCAACAAAGAGGTGACCGATGTTCATTCTCTGGAGATCTTCCCTAATCTTGATCACAGTCAGGTATCCTTCCTCATCCCTCTTTTATCTTTTATCCCTAGGGAAAACATCCAACCATTCAGGCGATTCACTAACTGGGAGGAGTTTTGCAGATTCTGTGACGCTGTTAACTGGAGAGACCTCTTTCTCATCATGCTTTTCCGAAGTCCATAACATCCTATCCTCCAATTTCAATTCCGCCACCTCTATTCAACACATGCACGCGACGAATAAGTTGAACACTTTGTTTAAGGCACGCGACAACCTCGTACGCAACTCTCGACTACGCACATCATCACTTGCTCGCGCCCTCGCACTGAGACGTCAGATGATTCCTGCTTCGCCCACGACTATTTGAAATATCTCCTCGACTCCTTTTCCACTCCTACTCCGCCTGCTGTTATGTTAGTCATCGGAAACACTGAGAACCTATGCTGGTTCAACATCTCACCGGGTCCGTCGCCCAAGCAATTATAGACATTAAATCTAATCACCAATTCGATCAATATGGTGTCTCGGCCTGCATGATTGCACTTCTTGGCTGGAATGTCTTCTCTCTGGTTGCTGATGTTATCAACCGTTGTCTCGAAACTACATATCTTCCCCCGGACTGGCTTAACTCGACGATCTCTCCTATCCTAAAAAATGGTACTTCGTCGATCTCCTTATATAAAGATCTTCACCCCATTACTATCGTCCCTTCTTTTACCAAAATCTTCGACAGAGTCTTATACAACCTAATCTACCCCTTCATTATGTCTCAGGAAAACTTCTATATTCTCGATAATCAACATGGTTTCTTGAATGTCCGCTCCTCTTCCACCAACTTAGTTAGTGTTCTCAATCATAGTTACTCCTTCATCTCCAAAGGTCATGAATGCTCTCTCTTCTTCCTAGATATATCCGAGGCTTTTGATTCGCTGTCATTTTCAGCAATTGAATCCGCCTAACTGAGAAGCAGTATTTACGGCAACGTCCTCAATCTTATCAAGTACTATCTCCGAACAGATGAGTGTCTGTAAAAGTCGGAAATAGTCACTCGAGTCTAGCCTTTATCCGATGAGAGATCCCCAAGATTCCGTACTTGGTCCTATTCTCTTTAACCTTACACTCGCGCAAGTACAGGTTAAAGACAACCTTTTCAAGACGTTCAAATATGCGGATTACATGGTCATCGTATTCAGTAACCCGACGGCATCCAACCCTTCCTTGCCCCTTATATCGGAGCTTTTATCCTCGCTCCACTCGCAGCTCTGCAGTATCGGTCTCAAACTAAAACCCGCCAAGATTCCTTTAATGAAACTCTCCTCTGACCCATTCTGCTCTCTACCGGTTGCAAATTATCCCCTCGATATAGAAATAATAGATTCGGCCAAACACCTTGGTATTTAATTTTCAAATCCTTAGACTTCTCCCGACACCCTACGCACACTACTTCCAAACTCTTTAAATGGGCCTGTCTGATCGGTTTCAAGACTAACAACCCTATTCTCCAACTCACGCTATTCAAGGTCTACGTCCTACCCCACATTTCATACGCTAGCGAATTCTGCTGTCCTCTCACACTCGCCTCGTCGTATACCATCTAACAGATATCCTCAAGATTTTTAAAGCGAGTCTTCCTTCACAGTCAAAACTATCCGGAACGCCCACTCCTAGCAAACCTTCTAGCGCTTCGGTTTATCCGACACCTTGAGTCATTTATTTTATCCATAATAATAATAGGAATAACTATTAATTGTACGGCTTCTGCTGAGAGACATATTGAAAGGATAGTAGGCAGTGCCAAGATCAGATGGGCACTAATAAATAGAAATATCTTATCGAATGAAATAAAATTTAAAATGTTTATAATATGGATTAGACCGATACTAGAATATGCTGCCGCTACTTGGAATCCTTTAACAAAGGGTTTGTCTATCATGATAGAAGCTGTACAAAGAAAAGTATTAAAACAAATTAGTCCTTTCTCCTGCACTATATACGCCACTAGATTACAGTTTGTATCACTGCATCCTTTATGGTTTCGGAGGATGTGCTATTGCATAAAAGCTTTCCATTTAACACCAGTGGACTGGTGCCTATATGAATCCAATAAGAAAGAGTCATGAAATTGGAACTAGATCTGGTCATTTTGCAATATCTCCACCATTGGTGGGGAATGTTGCAAGCAAGCTATTCTCTTTTTCAAAAATTTACAAAATTTACAATCAATTGCCAAAGGGGCTTAGAGAAACGCCCCCATCTAAGATGTCTTTTAAATTTTTATCTACCGAACTAGAAAAAGTGTATAATCCTGCCGATATTTTTAATTTTCATTATGATAATACTTTCTCATGGTTAAATAAAAGACAGGATTAATTGTTATCAGTAGCATAAGTTCTCGAGATACTATCTTCAAGTTTTGTATTATTAAAATTGAAATGTTATGCATTATATCACCATGTTAATTAACAATACATACAATAAATTACTAGTCATGGTTCCCATTTTTTGCAAAATGTTACACTCGAATTATACCTTAAATTTTCCTATTTTGATGAAGAATCTATCACTCTTTACAGCCGAACTTTTAGATGCTGATAAAATGCACAGTACAACTAATTGCACATATTTACGTGATGTGATATCTTTTTATATTGTACATTTTCCAATTTTATTATTTGATGGAACATGTGTGGTTTGAATCCAATTAAAGATATTCTATTCTATAAGATCACAACTTGCCTATCCCTGTCCATCTTTGCTCACCCAATTCACCACTACGCCACACGTTCTCTTCTCCAAAGCCACTAGTGTCTTCAACGTTCTTCTCACGGATATAAAGCTCCTACCACAGCACGAATTTAAAAAGGTGGACCATAAGTACTTCTTTCACAAATTTCTTTGTGAAACGACCGATTAGAAACAAAACTGGTTTCTTCACAATTCATAACATTTCTTTCATCCCCGGCTATTCCCTTTACTGATTCTGGAGGGCGAAATCCCTTTGGCTGTCATCTAATTTCCACTTTTCCCCTCTGGTTTTAATCTCTCACTCTTGACTCCCTGATATAGAATAGAATAGAATATCTTTATTTGGATTCAAACCACACATGTTCCATCAAATAATAAAATTGGAAAATGTACAATATAAAAAAAGTTATCACATCACATAAAAATGTGCAATTAGTCTCATGTAGATAAGTATATCTCACTAGTTGTACTGTACAATATATCAATATCAGAAAGTTCGGCTGTAAGGAATAATAGATACATCATCAAAATAGGACAAATTAAGGTATAATTCGAGTGTAACATTATGCAAAAAAATTGAGAACCATGACTATCAATTGATTGTATGTATTGTTGACTAACATGATGATATAATGCATAACATTTCAATTTTAATAATACAAAACTTGGAAATAAAAATCTCAAGAAATTCTGTTTCCGATAACAATTATCCTTGTCTTTTATTCAACCATGAGAAAGTATTATCATAATCAAAATAAAAAATATCAGCAGGATTGTAGACTTTTTCTAGTTCAGTAGATAAAAATTTAAAAGACATCTTAGATGGAGGCATTTCTCTAAGCCCCTTTGGCAATTGGTTATAAATTTTGTAGATTTTTGAAAAAGAGAATAACTTGCTCGCAACATTCCCCACCAATGGAGGAGATATTGCCAAATGTCCAGATCTAGTTCCAACTTCATGACTCTTTCTTATCGGATTCATATAGGCACCAGTCCACTGGTTCAAATGGAAAACTTTTATGCAATAGCACATCCTCCGAAACCACAAAGTGTGCAGTGATACAAACTGTAATCTAGAGGCGTATATAGTGCAGGAGATAGGACTTATTTGTTTCACAACTTTTCTTTGTACAGCTTCTATCTTATTGGACAAACCCTTTTTTAATGGATTCCAAGTAGCGACAGCATATTCTAGTATCGGTCTAATCCATATTATATACATTTTAAGTTTTATGTCATTCGATAAAATATTTCGATTTATTAGTGCCCATCTTTTCTTGGCACTGCCTACTATACTTTCAATATGTCTCTCAGCAGAAGCTGTACATTGAATAGTTATGCCTAAATCCTTTATTTCTTGCATAAGTTTAATCTCAAACACATCATTAATCACAGCATCATGAAAATAAACATAATGAAAATTTGTTCTGTTACCTATTTTTAAAGCTCTCGTCTTTTATTGTTTATTCTCAGCCCTAGTGTAATCAAATATCTACTCAAATCATACAAATCTAATGTCACATTATTTTTGGAGAATTCGACATTTTTTGGATCAATTGGAAAGATTATTTTTAAATCATCAGCGAATTTGCAAACTCGACCGTTAAGGATCTTAGTTTCCAAATGTGCAAATACGATTTTAAATAAAATTGGCCCCAAACTTGATCCCTGTGGAACTCCACTTGTTACTCTTTTCGATTTTGATATCAAATCGTTTACTTGAATACTCATTCTTCGATTATATAGATAGTATTTAAGTAATCTAAAAATATTCGGATCAATATTCAATAAACTAATCGCATTCAAAATAGCATCAAAAGATATAGAGTCAAAAGCTTTTCCGATATCTATAAATACAATTAATGCATCTAACTTATTCTCGTCTAATGTAATTACATGTTTCCACATAGGAAAGCATATTAGTAGTTGTCGATCTATCTTTCGTAAAGCCATGTTGACATAAATCAAAATCAGCCGGCAACATACATTCTAACTGATCTAGTATCAATCGTTCTATTATCTTAAAAAACGAAGGGATAATAGAGATTAATCTATAATCACTGGCGCACGTTCGCTTACTCTACGACAAAAATTTTGCTTTTTTTGCGGCGCACTTTGGATTGGGGTTTAACGACCGGTGACATTTTATCAATTCATCATCTGTCAATAACAAGTCCTAGTTCCTGGTCTCCCAAAGGATCAGGTAGTTCCTTGAAATTTTTTTCACTCTGTGGATTACATATTAAATTGCCAAATACTTCATCCAATTCACAGAGAAATTCATACTCAGTTTTATCCACAGGTAATATAAGCTTTAACTTTTCCTTATATTTACTGTAATCTGTGAGGAGTTTGTATCCTAGTCTAGGATTACTCTTCATTTTGGCCAAAATAATTCGTTCTGATCTTTGACGGATTATCAGCAGTGATGAATTAATTTCTTTATCAATCAAATCTAACCTCATTTGTTTAATACTATTGATAAGACTACACTTTATTATATTATCTCGTTTAATTCTTAGTTTACATAATTTCCTATTGATTCGTTTGGGTATAATGTCCGTAAACGTAGAAGCCTGAAATAAAATAGATAATAACGATGAAACAGAAGAAACAAATTCGTCATTGTTCAAGATATAAAAACTTTCATAATCAATCAGTATGCTTAATTCTCTAAAAAGATTCCAGTTGATTCTGGAACAGTGCACGTGTGCATTTTCAAAATTAAGTTTCTGTGTTTTGCTACTCAAGATGTTCCATTGTAAAATAATTTTTTTTGTGATCCAATTCTTTGAAATAGTTAACAACATCATAACTGTGTGATTTTACCCTTTCAATTTCTAAGTATACATGATGTAAGCATTGCGAACCTCTGTCTGATTCATTTATAATCTACTTGAGATCATGATTAGAACAAAATGGATTATTTCACAGTCATGTAACTTATTAAAGTCACCTACCACAACATTATAGCCATGACAGTCAAAAATAGATTGAAAAGTATTGGTAAATGTTTGATTTATCATATCACTTCTAATCTCATTTCGCACTCTATCATATCCATATAGTGGATACTTTATTACGTTTTGCTCCTCAAATCCTTTTCCTTTTTGTTTCAGCGGAACATCTGGAACTCAAAAGCTCTGCTGGTCAACCAACGGTTTGCATCGGACATCGACTCCCCTCGTCTTCCGTCAGTCATAACCTCATTCAACGGACGGCAGTGATCCCTGCACGACACACTTGCTTCAATGTTTTCGACTTCATCCTAGTCAATACTACACTTCATAAATTCAACATCCACGACAAAGTAGTTCGTCGGTCGACGTCTGCTTCGAGTCCGCCATCGATTTCGATCTCACACTCGAACTCATCAGTCCGGACACAACCTACCCCACATTGATAATCGGAAACTTCATGGACTGGACTCCAATTTATCTTGTCTAGTCAAATGGAATTTCGGTTTTATATTTTCACCAGATTGAACTATCATGAAGTTGATGATAATATTTCCCTTCCTCAACTTCTCCGCTTGCTATTAAATACTTTGCTAGTTACAATTTCATTCACCTCAACATAGCATACCTTGTTATTTCAATGGTCGGGCCTGTTAACCTATGATGCCAAATTTTTGTTTTAAAGTTTTACTTTAACGCGCGCGATTTGAAATGGCTCCAATTTTGTCGCATTCTGATATTGAAAAAATTGTTATGGATCTCCAGAACTCAGTGAAGGTATTGAAAGAAGACAACAACTATTTAAAAAATGAAGTGTCATATTGAAGAATGAGGCTGTTGTGAATGCGATGAAATTGGAACAGGCAGTTAAAAATAATGAGACTTTAAGCGTGCGTATAGTTGAACTGAATGAAGCGTTAAACATTAAATTAGACAAAATACAAATTGATGTTCAGCCTTGGATTGAATTGGCTGCTATAACAGTGGAAAGTGATACGCCTGTTAAAAATAAATCATCTGGCGAAGAAATATTGAATATATTGGCGAACGAAGTATCAGCGAGAAACAGCAAGCAAGATCAACTAGTATTATTTAATCTTGCTGAAAATGCTGAGGTTAATGATGTCCAGAAATTAAATGCGTTAATAAAAGAAGAGACACATGCGGATATTGCAAAATGCTTTAGAGGTGGGTAAACGATCGGATCGTCCAAGACCAGTTATTGTGAAATTATCAAAACGCCCAACAAATATGCAAATTGAGTCCATCAACAAAAAGAAAGATGAGAGTCTGAGTTTTTGCAGCACTTTTATTGGCTGGGACAAAACGTTTCTCCAACGAAAGTTGGCTAAAGCAAAAAAGTTAATAAGCAACCAGGAACGGAATCTGATAACCACTGATCAAGCAACCTCTGAGACTGCAACATCAAAAAACGATGTTTCATTAATAAATATTGTGGACAGCGGGGGGAGAGGAAGAATGGCCTCAAAACCTGGGAAACGCATAGTAAAGAAGCCAGCAAAGCTGAATCAGTAAAAGTTGATTATTGTTTAGATAAGTCGTGTTCCACATTTACCTTATTTTATGCTAACTTTCGAAGTGTTAGGAACAAAAACTTTTTGCTTTGTAATTTTATAATAAGTAATGATTTTGATTTTATAATTTTATCTGAAACCTGGCTTAATAATGACATAGAAAACCATGAATTTGATATTCCTCACTATTCTTTATTTAGAAAAGACAGATCGCTGGATAAAAGAGGTGGAGGAGTACTCATTTATAGTAAATCTGTATTTAAGGCGAAAATTTTACATACTAGTGATGATAATGCTATCATTGATTTCTTATCTATACAATTTGATAATCTGATCTTAACAGCGGTTTACAGACCGCCGTATGCTACTTTATTTGATGATCAAACATTTACCAATTCTCTTCAATCTATCTTTGACTGCCATGGCTATAATGTAGTGGTAGGTGACTTTAATAAGTTACAGGACTGTGAACTAACCAATTTTTTTTCTAACCATGATCTCAAGCAGATTATAAATGAATCAACTAGAGGTTCGCAATGCTTAGATCATGTATATTTAGAAATTGAAATGGTGAAATCGCACAGTTATGATGTTGTCAATTATTTCAAAGAATTGGATCACAAACAAATTATTTTACAATGGAACATCTTGAGTGGCATAACACAGAAACTAAGTTTTGAAAATGCACACGTGCACTGTTCCAGAATCAACTGGAATCTATTTAGAGAATTAAGCTATACAGATTGATTACGGAGAGTTTTTATTTCTTGAACACTGACGAGTTTGTTTCTTCTGCTTCATCGTTATTATCTATTTTATTTCAGGCAGCTACGTTTACGGACATTATACCGAAACGAATTAATAGGAAACTGTGGAAACTAAGAATTAAACGAGATAATATAATAAAGTGTAGTCTTATCAATAGTATTAAACAAATGAGGTTAGATCTCCATTGATAACGAAATTAATTCATCACTGCTGATAATCCGGCAAAGATCAGAACGAATTATTTTGGCCAAAATGAAGAGTAATCCTACGACTAGGATACAAACTCCTCACAGATTACAGTAAATACAAGGAAAAGTTAAAGCTTATACTACCTGTGGAGAAAACTGAGCACGGATTTCTCTGTGAATTGGAGGAAGTATTTGGCAATTTGATATGCAATCCACAGAATGGGGGAGATCTTATGGAACCATACCTGATCCGTTGGGAGACCAGGAACCAGGACTTGTTATTGACAGTGATGAATTGATAAAATTGATGTTAAAAATCAAATCAAAAAAACAAAAAGATCACCTTGGTATTTCGATTGATAATCTGCTTCAATTACCCTTAACATTTAGGAATGTGCTCTGCAACTTTATAAATAGAATTTTGAAGAATGGGAAATTACCAATCGATATATTAACGATAGTAGCTAAGCCGTTGCCAAAAGTTAGTAAGCCAACGTGCGCCAGTGATTATAGATTAATCTCTATTATCCCTTCGTTTTTGAAGATAATAGAACGATTGATACTAGATCATTTAGAACGTATGTTACCGGCTGATTTTGACTTATGTCAACGTGGCTTTACGAAAGGTAGATCGACAACTACTAATATGCTTTCCATGTGGAAACATGTAATCACATTAGACGAGAATAATTTAGATGCATTAATTGTATTTATATATATCTCAAAAGCTTTTGATTCTATATCTTTTGATGCTATTTTGAATGCGATTAGTTTGTTGAATATTGATCCGAATATTTCTAGATTACTTAAATACTATCTATATAATCGACGAATGAGTATTCAAGTAAACGATTTAATATCAAAATCGAAACGAGTAACGAGTGGAGTTCCACAGGGATCAAGCTTGGGGCCAATTTTATTTAAAATTGTATTTGCAAATTTGGAAACTAAGATCCTTAACGGTCGAGTTTGCAAATTCGCTGATGATTTAAAAATAATCTTCCCAATTGATCCAAAGAATGTCGAATTCTCCAAAAACAATGTGACATTAGATTTGTATGATTTGAGTAAATATTTGATCACACTAGGGCTGAGAATAAACAATAAAAAGACGAAAGCTTTAAAAATAGGGAACAGAACAAACTTTCATTATGTTTATTTTCATGATGCTGTTATTAATGATGTGTTTGAGATTAAACTTATGCAAGAAATTAAGGATTTAGGCATAACTATTCAATGTACAGCTTCTGCTGAGAGACATATTGAAAGTATAGTAGGCAGTGCCAAGAAAAGATGGGCACTAATAAATCGAAATATCTTATCAAATGATATAAAACTTCAAATGTATATAATATGGATTAGACCGGTACTAGAATATGCTGTCGCTACTTGGAATCCATTAAAAAAGGGTTTGTCTAATAAGATAGAAGCTGTACAAAGAAAAGTTGTGAAACATATTAGTCCTATTTCTTGCACTATATACGCCTCTAGATTACAGTTTGCGTCATTGCAATCTCTGTGGTTTCGGAGGATGTGTTATTGTATAAAAGTTTTCCATCTGAACCAGTGGACTGGTGCCTATATGACTCCGATAAGAAAGAGTCATGAAGTTGGAACTAGATCTGGACATTTGGCAATATCTCCTCCTTTGGTGGGGAATGTAGCGAGCAAGTTATTCTCTTTCTCGAAAATCTACAAAATTTATAACCAATTGCCGAAGGGGCTTAGAGAAATGCCTCCATCTAAGATGTCTTTTAAAACTTTATCTACTGAACTTGAAAAAGTCTGCAATTCTGCTGATATTTGTTATTCTTTGGATTATGATAATACTTTCTCATGGTTGAATAAAAGACAAGGATAATTGTTATCGAAAACAGATTTTCTAGAGATTTTTATTTCCAAGTTTTGTATTGTTATAATTGAAATGTTATGCACTATTTCTTCTAATTAGTTAACATTACATACAATCAATTGCTAGTCATGGTTCTCAATTTTTGCATAATGTTACACTCGAATTATACATTAATTGTTCCTAATTTGATAATGTATATATTATTCTTTTCAGTCGAACTTTCTGATATTGATATATTGTATTGTACAACTAGTGAGATATACCTATCTACATGATATTAATTGCACATTTATTGTGATGTGATAATTTTTTTTATATATTGTACAATTTCCAATTTTATTATTTGATGGAATATGTGTGGTTTGAATCCAAATAAAGATATTCTATTCTATTCTATTCTAAATAAATGTATTATTATTATTAAAACAGGAAACTCTTAATAGTCACAATTCAAAAGTATATTTACTGCAAACTCTTTAAATAAAGAATTTACTAGAAATAAGAAGAATATTTCCGTTTTTTCTAATATTCGTTCCAATCTTGCACGATGCCTGGAATTCATAAATAGTTAATATTTTTTGTTTTATTGGAGAAAATATCTTAACCCCTTTATCATTACTCATAGTTCTTTTCATGGTTCTTTTAAATTTGATATTTGTCTAACTTCCTTTTTTTGTAATAACAATGCTAATATGTAAAATCTGACTTTGTAATTATTTTGTTTTAATTTGTTCCAGTGTACACTACAAATTTTTTTTGTTACCCGTTTATTTAAAATAGGCAAATCTGGAAAGTTGTAGCCTTCAAAGTAATGGAATTGGTGAGTTTTATGGTCTTGTAATATCTTTGCATGATTTATTTTCTTTTTAATTATGTAGTTTTCTGTGTGAATAGGTTTACATAGGAAATGTCTTCCTCTATAACAGCAAAGAAACTTTTTTTTGTTAAGTGAATCTATATAGTCCAAAAATTACCAAGATCAAACTAATAAGCTAAGTTTACATTATATGGAATATGTGTGATGGTGAATTGCAACTTCAAATTGTCAATGACAACAATGATATTATTGATAACGTCCATCTTTTTCTTATTCTTAACTTGATGCATTGTTAATAAGAAAGCTTTATTTGATTATACATAATCTTGTGCTCCGAGTGCATGTTACACACAAGTTAAATATTGAAACGGAAGGTTAAAGTGTGTTTATGCTTTGTTTGAGCGGGTGTTGTGTTATTGTACATTTTGTGTGAACAAAAGTACTCCTCGAAGAAATATATAAAATTTGAGCTGTAGAAATAAAATAGCAGTGCTCATTTCGACTAGAAGACTATTGATTATATGCCTAGTTTGTATAATGGTTTCTCAATGGTCGTTGTCGCAATCAATTTGTCGCCTTGAATAAGTTCGAACATTTACCTCTTTACTAACACTTCGATTCACGTTAGTGGTTTAGACACTACTCTTTCTTTTTACAGATTGCTTAGGTGTGCTTGAGAGCAGTTCGAAAGATATCTTTTTTTTGCTTTTGGTGAACTCTCACTTTGTAATGTTAAATTAAGACGCTCCATTGCCGTTTAGCATTTTATGAGCCTTTGTTCTTTTGTTGATAATGATTTCGAATATCCTCTGAATTTCCGGGAAGAAATAAAATATAAACAATGCAAGTATTTGTTCCTAAATATTATTTACTAAAAATCTTTATGTATTGCTATTATCATTTGTGATGTCAAAATTAGGTTTAATAATTGTCGCTTTTGTGTGATATCATCTAGCTAGATATGTTATGCTTTTGTATACAACATGTTTAAAGCTTTCCATATGTCGGTTGTGTATCTTGCTAGTTAATTGGTTTTATAGTGTGATATTTTTGAGAGTAGATAAATTCTGAAATAAGTTGTAAAATCGAGAGTAAATTTTTAAATCACACATTCTAATATCTCTGGAGATCCAAATAGAATGAATCCTACATGTATGAAGGTCCGGCTTTTTAAATATATTTGTATGGTTCAATTAATGATATTGCTGTTCTTTTAAACCATAGCGGCTAAAATTTAGCCTGGAGAAGATTTGATATGTAGGAAAAATTTGAAAATGTGCGCCTTAGGATGTATGCTTGGAGTAACTCTAGTTTGTCAGATATTACATTGCTTGTAGGGTTGTTTATTTGACAATAGGTCACGTATATGTTTTTGTCTGCCTTAATATCAAATTGATTAGTTGCTTGACTTTGAATGCAATTCAGGTAATATGCTGTTGGAAAATAATTTATTTGGAAAATTTAATCCTGTGTTTTATTGTCTCATTGAGGAATGATATCCCCAAAGTAAAGAATGTCGTCAGTGAGTAATAATTTCTTACCGAATTTTAAGATGACAGATTTAGCAGTGTTGGTTTGAAGTGACAAGTTTTTGATTATACGGTAGATGCTCTGCAAGTCTTCTTGTATATTTAGCAAATATTAAGCTTTATTTCTTCGATTGATTGGACAAACTAGTGTGGTGTCATCAGCATATTGGAAAATTTTACCATGTTTAATTGCCTTCTTTATTACACAAAGTAAAGTATTTTAAAATTGTGATTCTAATTTTGAACTCTGTGGAACTCCAGCATTGATGGGCAGTGGAAGAGATGGCATTCCATCTAGTGTGATAACGGATTGCCTTTCTGATAGGTATTTAAAAATAAATTATATTGTGCTTGTGGTTAAGTTTATGTTCGCATGTTTCTTAAAGATTGTGTGTACGGATATTGTATCAAAGCATTAGTGACATAGAAATATTACAAAATTTTTGTTGTATAAGGATGGATAATTGTGTATTTCATCTATCAGAGTCGTATCAGTTTGTCGTATGTGATCGATTTAGAGGGATACCATGTTGACTACGATCTTTGAATTGAAAAAAATGGTTCAACTCGTTCATAAAAGAAATTGTCCATAAATTTAGTGAGTGCAGGTAGGTTAGCTATTGACCTTATATCGTAGTTTTTGGTAGCAGTTTGAAATGCGTTTGCTGCATTGCAATTTGGCTTAATATTAATTGCAATTATCATTTCATTTGATACCGGCCAATAGTTTATGTGAGTTTACTAACTAAAGGAGCATATTGGGTCTATTTAGTGCTTAGGTTTAACGAATTGCATGGGTTTCAATATTATATCTTCTGAGATATTTTCGAGCTTCAGACAGTTTAGGTGATCGCGCCGAGGTAACAATGACAGAAGGAATGAGTTCTTCGGCCTTTGACCTGCTAAAGAATAGTGTGCTAAATACACAAAGTCGTAGTTTAAAACGTGTATAAACTTACTATTAACACACACACACACACACACACATATATATATATATATATATATATATATATATATATATATATATATATATATATATGTCATTCCTGTTATTATAGATTGCCTTCCGCAAAGCTAGAAAATGATTTTGGAGTGTTCCAGTTTTGAAATTATTTTTATAACATTTAATTTTGATATCTTACTTATTCTTCTTTAATTTTATAATCTTGTAATTTTACTGTCTTTATAAGGATAGTTTTTACATGCACTAATTTAGAATAGCTCATTTAGGTGAAAATGTTGTTGTTGATTTGTAAGCGTGCTTTGTGTTCGTCGTCATCATCATGCCCAGGCATACAAAATTCAAAAGTGACTTATGTTTCACTGCCATGAAATAAAATGTTTTTAAAGATAGACTCAGAGATTTCGGTGGAATTATCTATAAGGCAGACGCTTAAGGTTTTATGCAAATAAATTGTGGTCCCACCCTCTATGCTGGTGTCTATCTGCTCGAATTAATGTAATTTGAAATTTCTATTTCACATTCATGTGTTTAGACATTTAACGTTCTGAGAAAGTATACGGTCTTAATTTTAGGTTATTGCACGAAGATATCTTAATTTTAGCTGTAGAGATCTTGCATGCAGATAAATTATATTATATTAAATTAAATTTCTTTGGCGGATGTCACGGCCTTAGTTCTCCCCCAAAAATATATTCTATTTTCTTAATTTTTTTTATTTGGTATGACCAAATAAAATATAAATAAAAGCAGTAATATGTATGGGCGTGTCTGGCAGTGCAAAATACTTATGAATAAATACAGCAGACTTAAAACTAGTGACATGTGTGTTGGTATGAGTATGAGATTACTAACAAAGATATTAAAATGTATGAATAAATGACTCATTCTCTTCGGTAGTGTAGTCGGGTTAAATTTTAAAAGAAGAATTTGCTCAAAAGGATCTAGTGTTTGACGAATTAAGTAGAACATTTGCATCGTTGCGAACGTAGTTTTGGTTTGAATTTATAAAGCGCAAGGCTTAATCTGTTTTTTGATCTTTTATATCTTTGGACTCTACAGTTTTGAGAACGATGGTTTGGTTGGAGTTGTTAAGGATCGCTATTCTGCAAGATAACTGTTTACCATATTTTTAAAACTCAAATACAGTTCTTGTGCGAAATTAATTTATTCGATACTATTTTGATTGTTGCTGAAGGTTTTTCTTCTATTACCGAAGTAGGATAAGCACGTACGCAATTTTACTGGTATGGATTTATAATTTGATTTCTTGTATTAGCTGTTCGTTTTTAATGTTTTAAAAATTGCATTAATTTTTATTAGCAGTGAAAGGCGTGTAATTGTTGTTCGAAGCTCTGTCATTGCGATGTATCAGAGGGACGCTGTGTATCTTAAATGACTGATTTTGTTGTTCTGGTCTTTTTATATGCTTCTTTGGTTTAGTGATTTATATTTAAAGTGACTCAGGATTTTCACAAATTACGATCTGATACCATAATAGTGAATGAGATAAATATTCGATTGTTTTCACTATAACTTGGAAAGTTTTGATGTCAGACATATTTTCTTATATCAATGACAGTAAGGCCGATGTATAAATAGCGAACCTACCTTATTAGTGTATTGACCTGTTGTATTAGGCCAGTTTGTATTATTAAATTGTGTTTGATAAAGTAAATAGTTTACGAGGTGAAAGTCGCCTATGGTTATTATTTTTATGAACATGTTATTAATAACATTTTCAATAGAATTTAAAATATAACATCAATTTGTACATTTGTTACCGGTGTAGGTCATATGCATACATAAAGGATATTTTAATAAAAGCGGTTATGAATTGTTGTTGGGTTAAATAATAAGTGGTATTGTGGTGATTTATGACGGTATAATGCAACACCTATGAATTTCAATCTAATTACACATATACTTGTGTAATTTGGGATTAGTATTTCGCAATCTAACTTGTTTATATTTACCTAGGTTTCTGTGATGAGAATAATTTGTGGTTTCTGTTGAGTTATTAGTGCTTACAAGCATCCTATTTTTGTAAATAATTGTCAAAAATATAAGCTAGGCAAATGTTTGGATTTAGGAGCTCCTTCAAAATGAGAATCATCATCGTTTTATGAAAGGAAGGATGAAGGATACTCTGGTGAATTTGGCGATAGGGAAATTTGTTTGAGCATAGGGGGCTAACTACCTTCTATACATAGAACTCTTAAATATTATATATCATGTCGTTGAAGAGAACTTTTGTCGATTTTTCATAGTGACGCATCTTCTTTTTCCTAATTGTTGATTTTTTTGTGATTTATTTATGTTTGAGAATCAGTGCTGATTATTTCATGTAGTTAATAATTCTACTTTTGTGCATGTTTTATATTTTCGTGGCATTTGGTTTGCATTAAAATGTTTAAATTTACTGATTTATATAATTTAGAGTTAGCTGACGATATATGATGAGATATATTAGAGGATGATATCAGTTTAGTCATGTGGTATTAAATTGTGGTTTGATGATTGAATGTTATGTGTTGATTGTTTAGTTAGAAGTAAGTTAGGTTTTTGTGACTACACTGTTTTTAATATTCCTGATTTTAAAAAATCTGAAATTGTTCATACTTTAAAATTAAACTGCAGAATGCAGTGGGGCAATAATGATTTGTTAAACGTATTTTCTTATGCAAATATGCACATTTTTTGAAATTTTTTCCACATTTTGCTTGTCAGCTAAATTATTATAAAATGATCTAAAGATGGTTTTACTCTTACTAATAACTTTTAAGGGTTAAAAAATCGAAATAGCTTTCGAGGGCTTATTTTTTTAGTATGATAGTTAAGAAAGAAGGTAATAAATATGTACCAGCCCTATTGTTATTTTTAACGCTGTGGATGTGTCCGTCATTGTTACACAGTCTCATGGATATTCCTATTTATAATTTATCCTTTAAACTTTAGATAAAGATGATGCTACATTACATTTTATTATTATCATAAGTACAATAGTTGTGAAGGTTTCCTGAAATTTTCATTTAAAATCAATAGGAGTTAATTTATTAAACATTACAATTGGTTAAAATTATCAAGAAATAATAAAACGTTAAGGCCGGCTGCGCGCGACACGATAAAATATAAATATTTATTTATCATTTTCTCCTGTGTTACCTTCAAATAAAAATATTTACATATTTACGAAAGACAAACAAACATAATATTGAAACTGGGGGAGAGTAGAAAATATGGAACGTCCACTTATACGTATTACGTATAATTCGGATTCAATACCAATACATGCTTTTTTGTTTGCATAAATTCTATTTAAATGTTTTCACCCACAGCTCTATAAATTTCTAATTTGTTTCCGTTACTGCGTTTTAGAAGTGCCTAAAACGCAGTATCTGGTGAACACATGTGCGAGGTTCGAGACTCGTACTGAAAGTTTTATTTGACGCGTTTAAATTGAAATGTTCAGCTAATATAGTTATTAACCGTCTCTTCGATGGTTAAAGTTTAGTTGATCGAAAATTTACGCGTGTGTATTAATGCATACATTTTTAACTCCATATTAATGACTGTTTCTGTTTAATTGTTAATAAAGCAAAATGCATTGCTTTATATATCATGTGCAATTTAACTGCATTAAATATGTATGTTAGAATCGCTTCTGCTTTGTTTTTTGTTATGTGAGAAGCAGCGTCAAACTTAAAGGGAATGATTGAGTAGATTGCCTTTTATTCTGGTCCAACATATATATATTATTAAAAAAATAACAGTTTACCAAAAACCAACCTGGTTTATATAACACTTAATATTAAAGCAGGCTTGTACCATTTAGAAAACGTTCGCGGCTTTAAAAAACGACTAATTAACTAGTTTGTTGGTCAAGGTTTACAAAATGACGAATATAATAAAATAATAAATGATTGTGCGTAATGGCTATCCTATGCGATTGACTAAGTTAATTACGAAAAGCGGAATTCAAAAGAAACGGACGAGTGTAGGTTTAATAAAGTGAACTATCTACTTTAACATTATATGACCAAATTTACAGTGGGTACTACTTTACTTTACTTTACTGCGGCTGACTCCTTTTGGAGGATAAGCCGGCTCCATTGATATCCCGGATTATACCTCTCCATGCCGGGCGGTTGGCAGCCATTTCGGAACATAAAGAGGGCCAATGATGCTCCCAGTGACGCGGACCATAAACATTGCGTAAACCAAGGAGTTCCACGTCCGATTTGATTGTTGCAAGCCATGTCTTCAGTGGTTATACGGCGTAGTACCGGCTCCTAATGATGAGTTGCCAATATGTGCGAAACGCATGTGTAATTGAGATTGTGCCTTTCGTTCATGCTAACTTTGGTTTATCTTCCTTCTCCTATTTAAACTAATTTGCTACTAGGTGCGCAACACCTAATACGCAATTACTTTAACATTCCATTTAAAGAGGCATTTTTTCACACATAACAAAGTATAATGTAGAAGTATCTTTAACACGCACATTTGCCGCGGCCAAACTACGCATTTGATTTAAATTGACGTATTTTCCTACCAGAAATTAGAGGAAAACACATTTTAATGTCAACATCAAATATTGTTTGTTCATATACTTGCGTATGTTGTCGATCGGAAGATTAAAAATTATTATGAATTAGCATAGTTATTTAAAAGTCTACATAAAACGAATGATGAATCTTCATCTTCAGTTGTATAAATTTTAATTAAACCTCGTTCTTTTATTCTCCATTTATTGTCTTTAAGTTACTACAATTTTAGCAGAAATGGTTAGCAATTTATGAAGTGCTGTGGATGTAATTAATACAGCTATATTTATGCAAGCAGAACAAATCTGCTCTGACATTGTGTCTGACCTGACGTTGATGCACGTCAATGAATGGGCGTTCTCGTAGTTTGCAACTCTCCGTTTTAATTTTATGCTTGTTTTTATTTTAGAATATGTATAAATAAGTTTTTTTGTATTTGCTTTTTGATAGAATAATATTGAAACGTTTCTTGTATCTGACAAAATTTCTTTGTGCCTTCGCAAATATTAACTGAACTATGGTTAATAAATGTATCTAACATATTGTACACTGGTACCAATTTATTTATTTTAGACATTATAACATCTCAGTTCGATAATCTGAAAATCTTTTTTTAGATACCTCTCACTCTATGTATCCCTTTGCATAGGTTTGACAAATAGTTCGCTTGATAAAACGTTGATCAACCTCGCTTGTTCGAACCTCTTAAGGTTTTTTGAGTCTCCTGAAAACAACATCTGCACGTTGAGTTTATTTGCATGCATGTTCAGTCTGCAGATGAGGTTGATCAATACTCTATGGATTAAATTGTGTTATGTAAAATATCAATTACTTAAACATGCGAAACCATATCTTTAGTAACGTAGAGGCTCATAAATTGTCAAATATCAACAGTTATATATTGAGCATCGCAATATCAGTTATACAAAACAGTATTGAAATTCTGCCGGGATAGGGAAATTTTTACCTGCTTTATTACTTGTCTACATTTGGTGCGATGGGCGGTTGGTTGAAACAGTTAATCGGAACGGAGTATCAAAGTATTTCGAATGGAAATGTGTACATGACGCTTAACAAACTTGTTTGTCAATACAATGATCAGACAATTGTATTACATTCTGATGCGCAAAATATTGTTCCTTTGTTGTTCCTTGTTTGATCATTTTGGTCCTTTGGTCACATATGATCACTGTGTGAGAGACTGGTCTCTGTTCGTCTATATATGCTTTCTCATCATTAACTTATAGTTCAATCAAACCGAGGAAACTTATTTTCTAAAAAAGGCTGCACGATCAGTGACAAGTGATTCGTATCGTTTCTTTTATTTCTCAACATTAAGTTTATTGGCTAGTCGAGGGTATCTGTTGCTAGGTAAACATTTTTGGAGATCTCAACAGTAGCCCATTTGTTTTGTGTGAACTGAGATCTCAGGTGGAATAAATTTTTTACCACTGGCATATCGGTTCAGTTATGCGCGATCTTATTCTTCAGGTTTATACTGGTCGTATTGATGGTTTCAATAAATTTTATGCCTCAGACTGTGTCAGATGAACACCGTCAATGAACAGCTAATTACCATCTGAAGCAAGTCTTTCTTTTCCACTTTCAAAAGTCGCAGCCAACGTAATCGAAATCTGCTAGTTGGCTATTAATAGCAATCATCATTCTCGGAAGCACTAAAAAATGCGCTGGATAAATAGTATCCATGACATACTTGAAAACGGTTAGTGCATTGACTACTTTGTCTGTCACAAAATGTAATTCATGATCGATATTACTTCGAACAAAGGCCTGGTTCAGCGTTACATACCTAAAGTGACGGAAAGAATGTGGTCAGAACGCCTATCAAAGTCAGCAGCGAGTCGCACTTTTAATCTGTTTGATTCGAATGATGTTAACAATAACTAAATTCAGAAGTAATATTTAATGAAAATAGAAATGTTATTAACATCTGAAGCCGCACTAGAAAAAAGTGCGCTTCATAAAAAGCTTGGACTATGACAGAATTTATACTTATTGTTAGATCTCTTCAGCATAAATGTCTTTTCACTAGGTAAGTGAATGTCAAATTTGTTTGTGTATATGCCTGCAATGTGTACACTCACCGAATTGAAATTACAGTGATTTAATGACAAATACTGATGACTAGCTGGATAAGCGTACGCTATGCTTTTGTTTATGTGTTATCGTTTGTTTTGGATTGAGGAGTAATCAGGTACTGCACATGTACACTCATCCCAGTGACAGTACAGCGATTTAACAACATCTGACGATTCACTAGATAAATTAGATGAGTTTAAACTAAATTTTCCACTTGACATATTGATTGTCAAATTGTTTTTGGGATGTGCTTTCCGTTGAAAAAGGCTTCCGAAACCGGAAGTCGAAATATTCGGATTAATCAGGAGGACAGTGGATGCAAACACCTTGTTGCGCCCAACAAGGACAAGGCAATTGACCGTTATCATAGATTGTGATCGAGCTCACAAGTTTAGGTAATGCAATGTCAGGAGGCCTCGTGACAATACCACCTTAGAACTGTTAAATACTTTTTGTTGGGAGAACTAATATATATGCAAGTATGTATTAGGTGTTGCGAACCTAGTAACAAATTAGTTCAGTTGTGACCAGAAGGATAAACCAAAGGCAGCATAAACGGAAAGTATAATCTCATGCACATTCGTTAGGACTGTAGCACAGCTGTATTTTTTTTGGCTCCCAAGTTGCCCATTGAATGAAGCGAATCTATTTTTGTTAAGCGTTACAATGAAAATTGCATGGAATCTGCCTTGCGTATATCGTCTTGCTTTGAAGTTGACTTGGTTCATGCTGTGTGTTATGTTGATGTCTTGGCTGCCTTCTTTCTGTGTTTTGGCTAGGTGAGTTTCTCAAACCTGGCTAAATCCATTCAGAAATAATAATAGTTTTTTTTAATTCTTAAATTCATTTTTGTTATTGTGGTTGGTTTTGTACTTTCATTCTTTTTATCATCCATATGCGACAGTGAATCATCAGTTTTTAAACGCTGTTTTTTTGTTTTTGATGATGAACGTGAAGCTCCGAATGCGGTGAATTTAAATATCCTCATTGTTGCAAATTCTATTTATGTTTGATTATTGGTCATCTTTATAAATACTTTTCAAGCGTTTGAATTATACGTGGTCCTTAATGAAAAACATTTTTGTTTGAGTTACGTTTGTCTAAAAGCTTGATGAGATTTAAAAAAATACCTTTCATTGAACTACTATTTTGACAGTTGTGCAACTGTGATTTTTCAACAAAAATACAAACAAGTAAATTGAAAACATAAGTAATCACAAATTGTGCAGTTGGTGATTATTGTTATTTATTTCAATTATATTTTTCATGCGCATAAAAATCAATGTTCTATTTCGAAATAGTTTCACGACAGCAGAATTAATTTCACTTCGAAATGTTTAAAATTTTCTGCGGCATCCTCGGAGCACGACGAAACCAAGCTGCCACGAATCAAATAGCAATGCCATTGAATTGTATTAAAATCTTGAAAATTTTTCTCTTGGCCTTAGTTGTCTGAAATAAAATTCAATTTGTACAGTTAAAAAAATCATTGATTGCTCGGGC
>JAQBSW010002195.1:0-108668 GCA_029291075.1 Eudiplozoon nipponicum
GAAGTGGTTAGAAGCGCTTTTGTCCCAAATAAAACGACCTCTCTGACATGTGGAGAAACTGAAACTCGACGACTGAACAGACACTAAAGACGAGTGGGCTAACAGAAGATAGGGTCGTAAGACACAAATAAATCGAATATTCTCATCTCTAAATACCATAATAAGGGACTATTTTAATAATCAAAAACATCTACTAATCGCCCTAATTCCACAACAAAGCTTTTAAACACATGAAGAGCTGGTCTTTAGAAATGGTTATTAGTGATTTTGACCCAGATACAATGATTCCTCTGACATGTGGAGGAACAGATATTCGAGAATAGAAGACAGACGCTAAAGGCAGGTCGGCTAAATGAAGATGGAGTTATAAGACGCAGATCACTGAACGATTATCATTTTCACATGCGATACTAAGGATCTATTTTAACCATAACCAGTATTTACTCATCAACTTAATTCCCCAATGAGGCTTTGAAACGCATTTTACACTGGACCTTTATTCTGAATGACAGTGATAACGGCTCAAACAAAAGAACTCCTTCACAGACTCGAATGATGAGATGGCTAAATGATGATAGAATCATAACACGCAGTCAAATCGTAGTTGTTAACCTCTAAATTTGTTACTCAAGTAGACATGGTATCGCGAGTTTAGCGTCAATGAACTAGTTCGTCTGCGGACTTCAAAGTCTTAATTGGTATAAACTACTTGTCTCTGTGCCATTCCTGACTGAGAGACCTCGGCAACTTCTGCCTAATAAGCACCATTGCGTGGGTTAGTATATGAATCCACACGAAACTCGCAATTTTTAAATAAATAATTCAATGAACCACAACTGTTTTCATTAAGCTGGCATAGACAGCCAATTAACTGTTACGCAGGGTCAAAGGCATTAATAAAATCGAGATAAAATTTACACTTCATTGCAATTCGCAGAAAGAAAATAACGTATACGAAGGTAAATTTGGTGTATGAATGCAAAACTATTGATCATCAGATGTAAGATTAAATACGGTAAATTATATGTTACAAATGAGAAAACTTTTAAGTTTAAGTGTGTTATTTAATAATTTTGAAAGATAAATTCCATACAACAAACAGAAAAAGTAAGCTTCAGCATTAATTTATCGATCTAAGGCCCAACAACAATTAGAGGAAAGCAAACCAGAGAATAAATTATAGACATCAAACATGTGCGGACAGTTGTATGGATTTTAGGAGTCAAACAAAGCATTAAAAACGAGCATCAAGTAATTTTTATATAATTAAAACTTTAGGTAAGCAGCATAAAACTGAGGACAAAAAACGATAGCTGGAATGTTTTAAAATAAAAATAGCATGAGTAACAACAATGTTTATATATTATAATCTACTTACTTACTTAACACATCTACATACCTACCTGCCTACAAACAAACTAACCTAGCAAACTGCATATCTATTTACCTATCCACATACCTACCTACCTATCCAACAATCTATTTCTCTCTCTCAATATATATATATATATATATATATATATATATATATATATATATCCATGTAACTATCTATCTACATTACTTTCATACTTTATTTATTTCTTTCTTCCTTCCTTTCTTTCATTCTTCCGAAACCGTCGTATTTTATAAATGACATGTTTTATAAGAAACACACCATGCCAACTAAGGTGACATGGAGTGACAAGTGATGTCGAACAGGATCCATATGAGAGAAAGACTGGTCAAAAAGCATAAGACGATACATAACCAAAAATTTAACGCAATACACGACTACGGCGGCGCAGTGGATGAGTTACTAGGGTCGAAGGCAAGTGTTCTCTGGTTCAAATTCAGACTGCAGTAATTCAGTCAAGTAGCTAATAAGTGCTCAATACCGATTAAACTGGTCTACGTAATGATAAACGTTTTTAATTCTTTAAATCAAGTTTGCGAGCTTGAAGTAAACACCAATCCCATTGTATTTAACCAGTCGTCGAACGACATACCAAAATTACGGCCAGCTGCAATGAACTGACGCGTTTCGACCTTCCATGATCATCATCAGGGTACGACGGCAAACTGACTATCGAGGATCAAACCGCATTGAATATATATGGAAATCAAATTTAGATATGCGGCTTTCACATCTAGCAGTCTTTCATACATTGAACTTGACTGGAAATGTCGGCTGCACAATTTCTATGCAGTCACGAACATGAACTGTTTGTAGCTTTCGCCACATATACATATATAGGCAGCACAATTCAACAATAATTGTTTGCGTGGGTGGTGGTAACAATTCTTTAAATCAAGTTTGCGAGCTTGAAGTAAACACCAATCCCATTGTATTTAACCAGTCGTCGAACAACTTAACAAAACTACCGCCAGCCGCAACGCATTGACGCGTTTCGACCATCCATGATCATCATCAGAGTACGACGGCAAACATTTTTAATCTTATGAAAAGTTTAGTTTATGTTGGCAACACACACATATATTAACATCTGGCATTAGAATTTTAATTAAGTATCACTTGCCCGTCTGGCAGTGTCTAACTAATAATGACAATTCGTGGATGCTAAATAAAATCAACCCGCAGTGAGGACTAACCAAAAAAACATAAGTTTAAATATATTTCAAGGTTTAATGCAAACGCGGCCGCAATGGCTTATTGAATGCGTTAGAAGACTGGCAAAAACGCAATCCGTGATAATTCGAGCAAGGTTACGAATATGATAAATACACCTTACCCATTAAGTACTTATATATTTCAGTATAAACCAAGAATTTTATAGTATAGAATAGGAAATTCATTCAGTAGACCGGTTTCGTCCCCAGGTAAGTGATGTGGCCAGTACGTGATAAGTTCCAAAAAAGGACGAAGTCGGTCTACTGGATGAATTACATTTTCTACATTATAAAATTCTTAGTTTATACTGACATATGTAAGTATTTAATGGGTCAGGTGTTTATATCAAGACCGCAACCTTGATTATAATAATTGTTATCACCACCCGCGCAACCAATGTTCGTTCAATTATATAAAATGTTCATTTCAATACCACTTCCCCATGTAATGTGGTGTCTGTTCAGTAATGACAGATTGGGCATGGTTAGTTGGAACTTTGGGTCTAAATGGATGCCATATGAGCTCCACCTAAAGGAAAAAAAATTGACTAACCAAGTTACATTAGTTAGTATATAACTGAAAATTGTGTAGTGTAGTGTGCGGCAGGATAGCTCAGTTGTTAGAGCACCAGATTCCGAAGCAGACGTGCCCAGGTTCGTATCCTGTCCGCGGCAAATTCTGGCCAGTACCTGAGGAGTTCCCAATAAGGACGAAACCGGTCTACTGGATGAATTGCCTTTCTACACTATACAATTCTTAGTTTATACTGACATATGTAAGTAATTAATGGGTCAGGTGTTTATATCATGTTCGCAAATTTGATCATAGTAAATGTTATCGACGACCGCGCAAAAAATGTTCGTTTATATTCCAGAGATCACTTGATGAATGCCCAACAAGCACAAGAATGGTCCACTTGATGAAAGAAATACATTTTCACTCTCGTGCGATATATACAGTCAATTCTCACATTGTAAATTATATATATATATATATATATATATATATATATATATATATATATATATATAAGTTTGTGTGTGCGTGCATGTAAAAGATTAAGAACACTGTATTAAAGTTAGATTATGAATGGCGTGAAAACATCATTAATTTACAGAATATTTAATCATTACCACCTCCAATTATTGTTGCCTTATAGTGTTCATTAAATGAGTTCCCTTATATATCTTTAAGTTGCAAATGGTTTTTACAATATTACCGAAATTTTCGTTAATGACCATCATTTATTTCACCTACTTATCTTAGTTAGGCTCCTTATTGTAATAAATCTTGAGTATTTGCCCTGGCAAGATTTGGCGACTGGTGTATTTATAATAAGTTCCCGTCTACCTAACCAGTGATTTCACCCGAATATGATTAATTAAACAAAATAAGATTCGAACAATTATTCTCACGTGAACTAAGAGTAATTGACATTAATCACTGTAGTTTCACTTAAATAAGCAAGAAATTCTATCTATCGGAATCCTTTACAGGCATAGACACAGTCATCCAGACGCACACACCTGACACACATTGATCTAGGTGAAAAGTGTTAATTTTATGAGATATTCCAGTAAATATGAATGAATGTGTTTAAACGAAATGTAATGCTGGTCAATTCTGTGGTGTTACAAGCTTTAAGTTAACAAAAGGGCATGGAAGACGGTTTCGAAATTTACGGTATGAAATTGGGGACAGTGGACGAAATAATTGTTGCGCACAAACAAAACAAGCCAAGCAACGCATACACATTATCCGTTTAGATCATTTAATACGAGAAGTATAAATCGATGTCGGAATGGAAAAATTTTGTAGCGCCATAAGCACATGAATCTATTCGTAAAACCAAAAGTAAATTTCAAGGTCGAATCATTCTAATTTGCTAAGTTGAGACGAAAATGGTAAGGTGGTTTGTTAGAAGGAAAAATGTGTCACGCACCAATCTTCTCGTAATTTTTAAAAAAAATATCATCTATTAAGCAATCACTGGTTGCTCGCCTGGTGACAACAAGTCATCAAATCAAGCTTTAAGCTCGAGAAAAACCCTAATCCAATTTTATCTAATTAGTCGCACAACAGAAAAATTACCACCAGTCAGACGGCATAACAAAGCAGGATGCTGCCATAACTTGTAATGAGCTGTGGACACATGAAAAGACCTGAAACGAAATTTCAAAAATACTCCGACGAAAAGAACAGCTGGACACAATCATTTTATATTTCAGAGAAGGAACAGATAAATATTTAGATGTACGTACATGTGTATCAAAATAAAATAATTTAACCAAGTTTTTTAGTTATGCATACACATACACATGGACATGCGTGGCGTGCGCCAATAACTGTTATTAACTTCTCTATCTTGAGTACAACCTAGTGGTTTGAATTGTAATTTAACATGTGCATTAGTCTTTCGGACTTCTGGTTTAATCACTCATGGCATGTTTTTATGACGAGTGTTTCTGAATTATGGGTCTCCCCCATCTCAGTTACGTCATTTACACTGAGTGTGTTAAAAACGAATAGTTATTGCATGCAATTGATAAATTATTATTCAGCCACTCTGGTCGAAATTAGTTAGATGAAAACAACGGTTATGAAAATGTACACACACACAAATATGTGACACGCGAATATCTAATGAAAGGTCAGTCTGAGGTATATAAATATTATGACTAGAGGAAATAAAACACTTGCTTCATTTGTTTCGTGAGATGCAACTGATGAAGGCCTACGGTAAGATGGGCCGAAATATCTTGCTAAAAGAAAATTACTGGAACAATGAAAGCTGCGTTAGTCAAAACGCAGATCAGGTAATTTCAATTAATCCAGGTGCGAAACACGGAAACTCCTTCAGTTAAACTTCTTGTCTTGTTTGTCGACCTGCCATTGATGGTAGTTTTTCTAAACATTAAGACTTGAAAAGGTAATTTAAATAATGCGGTTAATTGTAAATTAAAGCATACTCTCTTTGGTTATTGCTTACGCTTTCTGAGGTACCATATTATCTTTCATTGCTTAATTTTACGGATTACTAATCACTTCTCTCTTGATTAACCGCACTACGCCCCAAATATAATATTAAGTTAAGTAGTGCTGGTATTTTTTAAATCTTGCCTAAATTTCTGTTTAATCGGCTTGTTTGAGTAAGAACATTGGCGCTTTTGAGATACTTTTGAACAGACTAGGACTAAATAAAGATGTTTAGCCAGGACGTTGTACTGTTGAATGTAGAGACAAGCAAAATGCTTTAACCGAGAAAATTTCGTTTATTGTTTAAGCGACACTTTAAGTTTGGCTGTAGGTTATAATTTTCACTAGGAGATTGAAAAATACCAACAAGAGCCATAGTATATAACAGACGTTTCTGTTAATAAATAGGGTTATAAAAAGACGTGTCAAAGACTACTAGTATTATTTTATTGTTTTTTGTGCGTGGAACTAAATTTGATGATCTCGGTAAATAGAGCTAGAAAAGTCAAAACAATAGCGTTGATTTGCTTAAAAATAACACAGTTCCTGTTTCAAATGTAAAAGGCTAATTTTGCTTAAATGTTGGCAATCCTAACATAGTAAAAGTTTAAATGAACACGATGCCATTGTAGAATAAAACGACTGGGTGTTCTATATATATAATATATATATACATATATATATATATATATATATATATATATATGTATATAGGTTATGCGTCAGTTAAGTATCAAGTTTAT
This sequence comes from Eudiplozoon nipponicum, assembly GCA_029291075.1. Lineage (NCBI taxonomy): Eukaryota > Metazoa > Platyhelminthes > Monogenea > Mazocraeidea > Diplozoidae > Eudiplozoon > Eudiplozoon nipponicum. The sequence goes on from JAQBSW010002195.1 coordinate 6,331, forward strand.
TTAAAATTTGTTATTGTTCTCTGTTTATTTGTCGAAGCACCAATGGTGGTGGATAATAGGATCGCAAATAGTAAATCTATTAATTGAATTAGATATGATATTCTTTGCTCAGTATCTATAATGATAATATTTCTAAACAACTGACTGCAGATAGAATTTAATCAAGGTTGCGATCTTGATATAAACGCCTGAACCATTATGTACATATATTTGTCAGTATTAACTTTGTATTGTGTATTGTGGAAAAGGCGATTCACACACTATGAAATACTTAGTTTTTACTGACAAATGTATATACACAATGAGTAAGGTGTTTATATCAAGATCTCAACCTTGATTAAAAAGTAATTTTTATCACCACCCGCGCAACCAATGTTCGTTTAATTGATTGCAAAAATATTAAAATAAACTATTAATTGTATTGATTGGTTTTTGTATTACGGTCTAACCGCTTATTTTATGAAGACGATATACATTTTAGGCAATTTAATATATATTGTATTTGTCTTTCACAGTTTCGTGATGGTAAAATTTTGTCTAATTTTTTAGCATTTAAAATCTGTTTGGAATTAATTTGTGTTGTGTTCCTTGACTTCACGGCTCATTTACTTTGTGTTTGTGTGCTGCACCATTGATGTTACCTGTATGTATCTGTGTTTACTAATAATGAGCTTTGCTTTGGCAATAACACTAATTTTTGTTCTGCTAAGCAGATTATTCCTCATGGCTATTGAAATTTTGTAACAAAACCTAGATTGCTATGTTCTTCAATGTTTTTTCTTTATTCGAATTTATGCTGCATGTTACGCTATACGATGCGTTTACATTTTTATTCTGATTATCTCTGTATAATTAATATTTATTGTCTTTGTGTGTATATTTTAAAACCTTGGTTAAGATTTGACGTGAATTTGTTTTATTTGGCCTGTTTATATATCTATATTCGAATGCTAAATCATATTAGTTTTTTCTGTGTGCTGATTTGTGATTGAGCATGTCTATAGATGGTTGCTTTGCTATTACGTCCTTTTATCAAACCATTATTAATTTGCTTGTTAGCTTTCTTGTTACGCTTTTTAATTGATTACCAAATAATACTTTCTCGATGTCAATTAATCTTTGTTTGTTTAGTGATTGAAGTAGAACTAAAAGCGAATCAGAATTATCAACAGTCGAACGTATGTGGCTGCTAATGACTTACAAGTCTAAGATTTAAGTGTAATTCGTCATCTAGGCGCTAATACGACCGTCAACTTGATAGTTAAATTTGATTTAGTTTAATTGTGATACCCCTTTATGTAAAAACTGTTTACAATTATATATATATATATATATATATATATATATATATATATATATATATATATATATATATATATATATATAAAGTGTGTGTGTGAGAGAGAGAGAGAGAGAAAGAGATGTAGAGGCAGGGAGTGAGATACAGATGGATGAATTTTATTTGTTTCACATTTAATAATCCTACTAAATGGATTTGTAGTATTAATTTCCGAGGAAGCTCACTTCTGGATAAAACTATTTACTTATTATATATTTTTTTCTAATGGAATTCTGTATAATTAATTAAATTTTTGTGCCACCCTAAACAATTATTAGTTTATCCAGGGTTATTCTTCTGTTAGAAACACATAAATATACTGTTGTTATTATAGACAAAGTTGCATGCGAAAGCAAATGCGACATATTTTTAGCCCGTTGCTTTGTCCTTATTTGGCGAATCTACGTCAATAGGCAAGACTTCCACTGGCAGAAATTAAACCCGCGATATTGTTGTTCAATTCTGTGGCACACATCCCCTTTTAAAATAAGGCTTCGCGTTGTATTCAATTGTGAGTTTTAATGCAGCATGTTTTATTAAATTTTCTTTTCGTGAAGGAGCAATTGCGTAAATCATAATTACACATCACGCGGCAGCCATGGCGTACGAGTGTGTAGTATAGTGCTGAGTTTCAGAATAAGAACGAAACCATGACTTTTTAGACGTAGTGCGTTTTCTTTTTTAGACATTGTTTGCATTATACGTCCATAATACGTTAATTCAGATGGTTAGATAAAGTGTATATATTGTTACAAATTATGCGCCTGAAATTAGTTCCGGAACTTATTTAATTCTTTCGCCCATATTTAAGTACTTTTTCTTGTATTTAATTAATTATTAACCACACAGCAAAAGAACACTACGCTATTGTATTCGTGCATGTTCGTGTTACACTTGTTTAATTTACTATTTTTTTCGTGCGAGTGACTAATCGATTGTTTGCCGTTGAGCTAGAAAAAGTAATTTAATATCTCTTTCTCCGATCTGCCAAGACTAGGCTATTGGAATAATACAGAGATGCATGCCAGTATGGGAAATTGAGTTACCGTTAATGGAATTGATCATATATGAATATTCCAACGTCTTCACTCTGCCTTGAAAGTTATGCGTTCTCTTCGCAATTATCTTATCCAGTTTTAAGTTGGTCTGCATTTAAAGCATTTTATCAAATCGACGTAAGTGACTTTCCATACCTTCAGTGAGCAGAACGATATGCGTTTGAGCGATCACATGCACAGGCCTAATTAAGTATAGACATGTACGAATGAAATATTATTTGGTTCTTGATAGGTATTTCTTATTTTGTGTACGTGTCTGAGTTATGTACGGGTAATAATTTTTAAGGCAATGTTAACATACTTCTAATTGGACATAGCTCAATTTTCCTTATCTGTGTTGAATTTGTTTTACTAAATGGTCGTGGTTATAAATTATGAAGCTGTGAAATAATTAGAAGAATGTAATTAGCGATGAGTAGATGAAGAGATGAAAATTAAATTAGTTTGCAAGTTTTCGCTGTGTGAATCAATTCGGTAAATTGCAATTTATTCGTTTGCTTATTGCTTTAAGCATAAAATTGAGACGCATTTTCAATTTCGAAGCGTAATGTTTATGAAAATCTATGCCCAAACTTCAGGAAATGTGGCAGGATCTTTAAAAACTGTCACAATGTAGATTTTCTTCAGAAAAAAACGATAAACATTAGCAGGAGTATATCGTTGTTAATCAAATGATATATGTCATGCTCTTAGATACATTTTATGAAAACGGTGATGTCACTCTAAGCTACTACCTTAAATGAAAATAGCAATTACAAATTGCAATTGTATCAGTAACCTATTGCAGAATCGGTCGTACTCGTTTGTTTAGTCAGCTTTTATGCAAGCAAATATTTTTAATTTATATTGTGTGGCATGTTATTGTATACAGTTTTTGTGCTCTCTTCAAATACTACTAAAATAATCACTATACGTTAATTTGTTTAGTCCTGGTGCACTGGAAATCAGCGTGAAAACACCTGTCATAATTTACTATGGCCAATGCCTTTGACATCTGCAATTACCGTGACAAAGCAAAGTAGAGACGCTACTTTCCTAGTACTGAAGCAGAAGACATTACACATGTTAATGCTTTCCAAATTCCCCATTAATGTTGTGGCAATATACAGTTTAATGTCATAACTCCACAAGATCTTAAATGCACTTTGTATGAGACGGGTATTTGACTTATGCGTGATTTCCTATTAAAAATTATTAAAAAATAATACCAGCAAAATTGTATGATTTCAATGTCGCCAACACATCATGTTTAGGAACACCTGTTGCATTTACTCTAGCGTTGTCCTAGAAACTATCTTGTACATCCTGCTCGCCAGTCTAGAGACACATCTCCATCGACTGAAGGATTGATAGTCCAGTAATTTAATGAACGGGCAATATTATCGTGCTTTATCACTTGATCTGGCTGCACGTACTTCACTAACATACATTTTTATGAGAGTTGGATCTATAATAAACTAGCCGTATTGACATCGGCTTTTATGTAATCCATTGTGCGATGTACCCGCCTCGGTGTTTATGTATGTGTGCTTATATGTAGGTATGCATAGACCACCACCGAAATTGAATTATAAATAATATTGAAGACGATTTATGTTCTCAGCAGTCGCCAAATATTACCTTGCAATTTGAGTAATCGGAATTTCATGCCTGTAATTAGGATTGCGAATGTGACGCATCCAAAGCTGTCAGCTATCGTGAACATGGCTTTATTATGTAATAGAACACTTTTACACAGGCAAACCCTGGCGGAGGTAGAATTTATAAGTCAATGAATGTAAACATTTCAAGACTTTGAGATTTTGACACCCAAAGTATAGTATACATAACATAAGCCGATTGGTTCCAGAATCGCTGAATAAATTAAATTTTGCACTACAATATTGGACGATATTGTCTAGAAATGGCCGCAATTAGCTTAAAACTGCGAGATGTACATAACTCCAAGAAGTTATCGTAGCCTAGCGTGTTTACCTTGTTTTATCTTGGAAAAATAAACATGGCTGTCGGTATTATTTATTGATTCATGATTATGTGGCCGATGCGACTGACTGTATCTTTCTGTCGCACTTATTTAGATCAAGTTTGCAAGTTTAAAACATCTAATAGCGCCAAATTTTATTTTGCCAACCGCACAACACCATAACTGATGGTAATTTGATTATGTTCTAAGAATTGTTTAACAACATAGACTTGATGGATATTTGTATAAAAAACGGTGATGACAGAATTTTTGCAGTAGATTTCCATAGGCCCTGGCAACACATGGAAACTTCGCAAAACAACTCAATGTTCTATAATAGATAGTGCATGTACACTGCGTATGATGGCAAGAAGTATGCTCTGTTAATAAGGAAATAGCATCGCCTTTCCCATCTTAGTTTGGTATACATTCAGGAGATAAATGCTGGCGTCTCCTAAAATCGCTCTAGGTATGGCTGGCTAGGGTACGTCGGTCGTCAGGCCGGAAGTTTGTTTCCACAGGCCATTGAAATGTACGCTTTTTAGAAATTTTCTAAAATCCCAGTAAGTTTCAACATGTTTTTTACTTTTTATACTAATTGTATTTGAGCATGAAGTCCGTTTTATTATAAGTTGTTTGGAAATTATTTTTCTTAACTGTAAATATAAACCACAATCAATATAATTTGTGCTTACGCCTGCTCTTGTCAACGCCGGGGGTGCTCTGTCTTTATTTTAATTTGTCAACTCGTTGTAAATGCTAAATCAATAATTTTTGTTTTTTGCATTGAATCATCGTATCGCTGATTGTCGTATGTGTGCGTTCTCACTTGCTGCCACGATTTTGCTTCTCTTTCTCCATCTCTCTCTCTCTCATATATATATATATATATATATATATATATATATATATATATATATATATATATATTTAATATAATAAGGCAGACCATCCACACACACAAACAAAGAATATATGGCTCAATCCAATTTCCTAATGCAAAAAGAATATCTGCCTCACTTGATTCATTTATCCGTGTACCTTTTTCGCTTCTGGATTCTTTCACGATTTTCAATTTCGATTTTGCTTGACGAGACTGGTGATTAACTTTAATAAAAATCAATTTCTGGACGTCATACAGACATCGAATTGAAGCCGATTGAGCAGACGCAAGAATCTCAATGGCGATGTGGATGCTAGAACCTGATCAATTGCACATATGCAAAATATTGTGTGCAACAGCATAGTTTTGCAGCGATTCATTTATGATTCTCCTTGTTTATAAAAGTTTTTAAGTTCAGAGAAAATCGTAATTTATTTCTTGTGCAGTGAAACACATTTGTGGTGTTGCGTCTGTGATTGATTGCTACCTGTGATTTATGTGAACAATGCTTTTTATTCTCTTTCTTTCCTACCTCACTATATTCATCTTTCCTTGTTTTTCAGTGTTCTGCGGTTTAAAATCTTATATCTGCTTTTGAATGACACTTTTAGTTTATAATTTGTCTTATTCCACTTTGATAGAGGATTTTTTATTTATCTTGTTTCACTGAATTACTGTTTTAGAATCGAAAGCGTTTACATTTTTCGACATATATATAGCAGATCTATTAAAAAATTAAAAGTAAATTGATATGTTGTGATTATTTATATACTGTAACACATATTTCTATTATCTAAGATGTAAAAATGAGGTTATTTTCAACTGAAATGATGCTTTTATAATGTGAAGAATCGATTTTTCATTTTTAAATAAAATTTATCATTTCAATGGTGCTTACACAAAGCCTTAGCAAAACGGATATTTTTTGTTTGTATGCTGGGAATCAATTCATTCTTTATTTCGCATTTTATTTTCATGGAACTTCCTGTTAGCGAATCTAACCACTTTATTTTCGACTACCATCAAAATTATGGATGATCGATCTGATGCATCGTGTCCTCTTTTCCGAGCAAATCGTCAGAGATATGACCAAATTTATTCAAATCAGGCACATAATGTACTGAAAACGTTGTCCCAAGTATTACTAGCTTCAATAGTATGAAAATCGTGTATAACAAACAATAATAAGTTGAGCTGAATAAGGAGTAGTCTCAATGAAATTTGGAAACAACATCTGGACATCCCTTAGTTACTAAACTGCATTATCTTCATGTTGCGAATGTTTTATTTGAATGATTCATCCAATCACACGCGCCCATGTAGCGCCAGTATGTTATAGAAATTGCCGTAGTGTAAGATTTACTGGGTAGATGACAAAGTAGTCTGCTAATATTTGGAGTGCTCATTTTAAAGGGTGTGGTCTAATTATTTACAAACTTGGCATCACACCCAATTTAGAACCCCGCATCTCGGTAAATTAGTTATTTTATAAAATTGTAACAGCAATGTGTAAGGCATCATTAACGTTACACAGTTATGTACACTGGACTTGAATTAGACGATTTAAAATTATTATTTATATATTTGGTTTGTTTTCATTCTGTTTATAGACTAGAAGCAAATACTAAATAAACCTATATCCTCTAGTTAAATTTATTCTAAATTTCTTTATAGAAAAACATCAGAATTATGGCATTTGAACATATGCATGATTTTTATAATTATACAAATCTGATAAATAGCATTATGCAGCCACTTATTTTTTTGGAGAATAGGGATACTTTACCTTTAAATAGTTTTGACTTAATTAGGTCAGTATGCAATTTCTTACGATATTGTGTGATCGAGTTGCCACTGAAACGTGTATACTTCAATTACGTGTCACGTACGTATGAAATATTTTTAAATAGTATTTCGTAAGCCTACAAATGACTGATTATTCTGCTGGTAAAATTATCGATTTTTGGTACATATACACACTATTTATAGTGCAATTGTAAACCTAGAACTCTCGTATCTTTAATTATTATGTGGGTTGCCTCTCTGAAATAGTACACTAATTAAGATGATTGGTCATTATTCTGAGAGTACAATATGCGGTTCGAACTGACCACGCTGCATTCCGTGTGTGACACAAGTTGGTTTTATCGCTCTCACAAACGTTTAGGTGAATAAACACACTTCGTTCTTCTGTAATCGGCCTGGCGATAGTTTACCGTTACAAGAACGCTGGTTTGTGTTATAATTTTTTACGCAAGTAGATTTTCGTACGTTGTATTATGTTTATGACAATTGTTTTCATTTCCTGACATAAAGGGAAACATGCCTGTAAAACTGGATAAATAGAAAATCCATTAACTCTCAAGATAGTTGGTTTGTCTGTGCACGATAAATTGACAATGCAGAATAATCTAAAATAAATTGATGGCAGCCGTATTTCTCTTTAGATTTGCTTACATTGAAGACATCTAGCCAAAAGCTTTGCTGCATTCAAAATTACTATTTTTCCCAATTATATCACACATTCTTTATTTACTTACGCATTTCGATCTTCCTTGTGTGACTTGGCACAAAATGAGCAGCGACACTTAAATCTCGCTATATGCCATAAAATGTTTTTTTCCATTTATTTCTGACGAGGAATTACTGAAATTAATCAGTAACTTAATATTTGACTGTTAGTATGCTCTATTTATTTTTCAGTTCATTTTTCGAAGACTCCCATTCTTCTCATTTCAAGATGATTCCTTCCAACAAAACCAGAAAAATGGCCACATGTTCTAATTACATAAACTACATTCACATGGATGTGGCCGATGACCATATTCAGATTGCATCAATTTGAGCTAATTGATGAGTGTAACGTTTTCTTCCTCACTCTGTTGCGTTTTTGTTTAATTGCGTAATATTAATAATTTTTCTCATCAGTTATGTTAAAATAAACCACAATAAAGTCGGACGTAATTTATGCTTCCTATAAAGAACCTCAATTTATGGTTGGAAAAGCGCCTAACATTTTTCGTTTTTCTGAATGTTACAGTATCTGTTTATTTTGCTTCTCCAGGCCTACGATTTCCATACTTTATTTTCAAAATATCTCTTACATATCCATGTGACATATAAAATGATCTTTTCGTCAATACGTTGTTGTTAGTTTAGTAAAGTGGTATGAACGGGGAATACTTTAGTTTTATCAATTGATATTTTGAATTTTTTACACCATTTTGGCATTACGTCTTTTTAAAATTTTTAACCAAATACTTCAGTTCATGTTCCTTCTATATGTTACGATAAAGTCTTGTAAAGAATAAGGCGATGATATTATTTGCCTATATACTATTCTATGTGTGCTGGTTTGCATGTACCATTTATAATAATCAAAGCAGTCGCATTACAAAGTCTTGCGAAAAGCACTATTTCCAGCGGAACGGTTTTAATGGTAATGTTAAATGGAGTTGACAAAATTAGTTACATTAAGTACCTTACAGAAATTCAGCTTTTCTAATAAATTAATATTGACGGCTTTCATTTCAAATATTATTATTAAATTATTTTATTATTTAGGTTTGGTTAATCCGCTATGTATCGTTTATGCGTTATCAACTGACGCTGTTTTTTTTTAAAATAACGCATTGATTTTTATTAACAACGAATCATATTTGTGTCTCGATTAAGTGTTGGGCAAGTGTTTATTTTTTCGATGAATCTTAGTTTGTTTCAAACAACGTGTGAATTTTTTTCGCTATTATGGTGAACTGCAACCAAGAATTTATATCAATATTAAATAAATTTATAACTCAATAAGGTTTCACTCTTCTTTCTTCAAAAACGTTAAGAATACCTTATTCTAATTTTAATAACTTTGATTTTATCCGGTGTTTCGCTGTGCATGCTAACAGCCATCAAAAATAATTTTTTCTCGAACTTCCGTAAAAGCGATACAAAATTACTCCTGTTGACATCGGTGCACTTTTTAGTTTAATTGTTTTTTGTTCAGAAGGTGTTACGCGAGCAGTATATTTCAGAGACATTATTTGAACTGTTTTCTGCTTGGTGCTAGAATTTTGGCCTCTATCTCTCGTTTATGGTTCTGGTGTGTTGTGACCTTTCAGCGGCATAACGGACTATTAAAAAATTGTTTTCATTTGGAGAATGTGCTCTTTAATTAACTGCATTTGTTTCTCTTGAATGATTCTTATTCTTGCTTGTTGATCGTTTCTTTATTTTTTCCTTAAATCATATTTGTGTGTTTGGATAATGTTTTCAACGATGTATCTACTTTTTGTGACATAAATACTATTTCTCGTTTATTCTGTATTCCGGCATAATCTTTACACTGGTCATAACATAGCTACGCTTGAAGATAAACGCGTGGCTTCTTATACAACTAAAAGAAAATGTGCTGATTAAAAATTTGCTTAGCATGCCTTATCTTATTGTCATATGGAACATTCTAAAGCTCTTGTTTTTAATACATCAATTTAATTAGTGTATTAAAAACTTATTGGTATTAGCCGAGGTAGTGTCTTGATTTTGCGTTATTTTGTTTCATTTTTACTACTAAAGTGTGCTAAGCTATTCATAGCAAGCAATGGTATGCGCACATCTATTTGTGTTCATGTGTTATGTTTATTTCTCTATGCCATCTATAAACCAGACTACGTACTCTGAATAAATGAAAAATAAATTAAAATATATACCTAGCTATTTATTTATGCAACAATTTGTATTTGACATAAACAGCTCATATTCAGGCACACGTATGCATTCATGTTGGTCTTAATTTAAAGTGAAATTACGCATATTATTCATGGAATCTATACAATTATAATGCGAAAATGGTAGTTTTTCGTCCTTCCGTGATTATTGAACCCGAAAACTTTAAGTTTAGATCGTATACATTCTTTAATTTGGCTATGGTAATGGTTATATTATAGCTAAAACCGGTTTGCATATCTGGTGCTAAATTTACCTACAAGTATCACACTTCTCATGCTTAAGTGCAAGTATAAACTATATATATATATATATATATATATATATATATATATATATATATATATATTACTGAAAAACCTTTTTCGGCATCCACCGCCAGTAACTGGAGTTTCCGCGGTCGTGATATAAACCTTAAGTATAGAATCCTGACGCTTTTCCTATACACAATTGAAACCACACCTTGCATGCAATTTTCAATTATGTAATATAGAATACTTGCTTTAAGTAATACATTAATACTTTAAAAGAACAACAAAAAAGTAATTACACGTATATAGCGTATACAGTACTAATGCAGAAGACTTATTCATTCGATAGGTGTGCTCAACTGTCAATAAATGTTTCGTATAGTTAAACTAACTCTACAAATAAATTACTAAGATATATATATATATATATATATATATATATATATATCAACAGCCACTGGAGCATGTTTTGTAATTGTGATGAGTAGAAATACTATTAATTAATCCTGGACGCATATGAACGTAGCATAAACTGTGTTGCATGCCTGCTAGGAAGTAACGATTTTCCTGTTTAATCACTTAAGCGTGGAATTTTTTGTTTGTTAAATTGTGTTATATTTATTTTCTTTCCCATTTCATCATTTACAGCTTAAGCCCATTAGACTTGCTTACACAGCTTGAAATGATACTGGATCTTATTCATTTCTGAAATTTGTTTGTATTAGTTTTAGTGTATTTAAAAAATTTATTGATCCTAAAAGGATACTTTTTGACGATGTCGCTTTGTTTATATTGTAATCTGTATTTATTCTGTTCTGTGCTCTTTGAGATATTCCAGGCTACTGCATAGCAATTTTTTGGACGGTTATGCAACATCAAGTACTTTCATTGGTACTGCTCAATTGCCTTTTTCATCATTATTTTAATTTAAATTAATGTTATGCGGTTGTATAAAATTTAAAGTACTATAAATGGCTGTTTAAAAAATCGATTCCACACAAATGCTGTAAGTTCTTCATGAGTTTTTCCCACTTTATTCGAATGCTGAACGATAATCATTGGGGATAAAAAGCAAGCACGGTTATTTAGTGATATCCTGTCCGAAACAAAATTACGCAGTTAGATTAGGATAAAGCTTAAAATAACTATTTCCGTATTGTAGTTGGTTATTGTTTTTTAACTTCTTATCTTCTTAAATCCCACCTCATTGCGCTTTGAGACATATTTTCTGTTGTATTGACAGAGTTGATAAAACAATATCTCCGAAAGAGGATACAAACAGTTATACAGCAAATTAAACATTCTAATTTAGGCGGGTTTATTTTTATTTACTAGAAATATTGTTTGGAATATCTCTATTAACGGTAATCCTATTGCTGTATGTATTACAAATATGTACGCGCGTATATAATTATACACCAGTATGTGATTTTATACATGTGCATAATTCTCTGTTCGATACAGTTCTTTGAGATTCCATCAGTCATTGTAAAAATGGTTTAGCCGTCAGCTTACAATAGTTAACACTTCATTATGTTAATCGATTGTTAATTTACATATATCTGGTAAAGTAATTGGTTATGATGTTCTAGATATGAATAAATGGTAATACAGCAGTTATACAATATTCAGTAAAGGTAAAGTTAGTCTTTTTCAACAGAAAGTACACCCCACAAAATTCCGGGTCTTATACTCGCATATACATTTTAGATACACCTAAGCCCTTCTATCTCAGTTTCCCGCTATACAAAGGGATACTCACCAGATGCCGCATTTTGCGTACGCGGGTAGTAGCTTTTCACGAACAGTTTCACAAAGATCCGATTGATCACAATTTTCAATTTCGTTTTGTCTTTGATCCGGCTGAGTTTGTATTCGTCCCAATGGAAATGCGGTTTTATCGTATCTTTGTTGCTAGAACCGCATTTCCATTGGACGAATACAAACTCAGCCCGATCGAAGACAAAACGAAATTGAAAATTGTGATCAATCGGATCTTTGTGAAACTGTTCGTGAAAAGCTACTACCCGCGTACGCAAAACGCGACATTGGAAAATATGAAGCTGGCACTCCGTAATCAAATTTCAAAAAATACTCACCAAATGTTTCACTACCTTTCAATACTGTTTTGGCTCTTTCTCTGCGTTTAGCGCTTCTCAGTTCCCATTCCGCTATGGGGATACTTTCTTCGCTCATATTATCACCATTTTCAACTGTCCCACAGCCTTACCGTTGCCTTTATGTCTACATATGCTGATGTTACCAGTACATCTATTAGCTACTTTCATTGTAGGAATTTCTTCCGAACAGTGTTTTTATTGTTTTTCTTAACTAAAAGAATATTTTGTACGATGAGAATAATTTCGGTTTGAGGAATTTTATGTAATGGGGGAAATAAGGGAATTAAAAACGGCATGCATATACACGGCTATCCTTCGTGTTGCATTTTTAAATTATATATATTAATAGATAGATATTCATGTAGGTATATATTTACTTTACTTTACCTTACTGCGGCTGACTCCTTTTGGAGGATAAGCCGGCTCCAGTGACATTTCATGGAGTTTCGTGGGAATTTGGTACAAGTGGTGTCCCCACACCACTCGGCTTTTTGATCGAGGACGCACCTCTAGCCTTTGCACATCCAAGCGCAGTCTGCAAGGCAGCGGTAAGTTGCATGGTTGCCGGTGGCTGTTGAGAGCTCATTCGCCATTCGGAAGTACGGGGTACTGTCCAGGAGTCCATGTAATCCTGTGGCTGTTGAACCCTTTTGTGGCGGGGAACACACGCCGAGTCATGGTGCCGTCGTCGGGCTCATGTGGTATTTTATAGGAGATCCGATTGCCGGTCGGAAATCCACCACGCCCTGGATGACACCACCGCCATAGCCCTCGTTAGGCCCATGTACGATCGGCCAACGAAACATGGTTGATACCGTCGTACTAATGTGTGTGTGTGTATATATATATATATATATATATATATATCGATCGTAGAGGCTCAATTTTCAGTGACCGGGACATGAATTGAGGTGCATTTGTTTAGTCTTTCAACTCATCACTTACACCATTGAATTCGTGTATTGCAGGCAATTTTAAATTTAATATCAACTGATTTTTTTTTGGTCAAGTTTGCGAGCTTAAGTAAACACCTATCCCATTGTATTTAACCAGTCGTCGAATAACATAACAAAACTACTGCCATCGACGAACGGTTAAATACAATGGGTTTGGTGTTTACTTCAAGTTCGCAAACTTGATTTAAAGAATCGTCGCCATCACCCGCGCAATCAATTATTTAGTTATATTTTGGTTAGTTTGTCCTTATGATGAATTCTATTTGGTATGGCTTTCGTCCTAAACTTTCAATTAGCTATTCACGATATGTCATTTAATTCATTCGAAGGAACAAGTAACCAAAACAACAGGATGGTATTTAATTTAAAATTACGTACAATGTCCCGTATTCATAGTGTAGGAGTTGAGTTGGAAGCCTCTGAACCAAGTGCACCCTGTTTCTACTACTGGCTAAAGCAGTATTATAGACTAATTTCTGGGTTGCTATTAAAGACGAAATTAGTCTATTTAATGAATTTCATTTGGTATCGTGTGCAATTTTACTGAAAAAAACGTATGTAATCGAATCCTACTATTGTACTTAATGCAATATAACTTTCCGGGTAAAATGCTTAGATTATTGATCAAGGTTGCCATCTTGATATAAAAAACAATCCCATCATATACACATATTTTCAGTACAAATTTTCCGTCGTAAAGACCATCCCCTCCTCAACGTGGTACGACGGTGTCAACCATGTTTCGATGGCCGATCGTGCATGGGCTAACGGGGCCATGGCGGTGGTGTCACCAGGGCGTGGTGGATTTACGACCGGCAATCGGATCTCCTATAAAATACCACATGAGCCCGATGACGGCACCATGACACGGCGTGTGTTCCCCGCCACAAAAGGGGACAACAGCCACAGGATTACATGGACTCCTGGACAGTACCCCGTACTTCCGAATGGCGAATGAGCTCTCAACAGCCACCGGCAACCATGCAACTTACTGCTGCCTTGCAGACTGCGCTTGGATGTGCAAAGGCTAGAGGTGCGTCCTCGATCAAAAAGCCGAGTGGTGAGGGGACACCACTTGTACCAAATTCCCAAGAAACTCCATGAAAAGGAGCCGGCTTATCCTCTAAAAGGAGTCAGCCGCAGTAAAGTAAGTAAGTACAAATTTTGCATTATATCGTTATCATCATCATGTCCAGCCACACAAGTCAAAAGTGACTAATGTTTCACTGCCATATAACCATAGGGAGTGAAAAAAGTATATAAGTGAATTTAGACAAATTATAAGTGAGATTTAAGAGAGAGAGAGAGAAGGAATACCTTGCTACTATGAGTAAATTTATCAGGATAACTCACAGAAATGAGGCAAACTAAACCTCTCCACAACACCATTATGGCCAAGTTAGCATTCGGGCAAGGCGACATCAGCAATACAGCGTCCTTGCGGATTTCACTGTATCACGTCATAAACAAACCAAACCTCGCAGCTAACTTTGCCCTACCAAGATAAGAAAGTTACGAAGATGATTCTACTAGACGTCTGCAACAAGATCGCCACTGAGCTCGATTCGATGCCATAACGCTAAGGGTTTCTAACCAAGAACTGTGATGCGCACGAGGACCCCATTCCGGCAGACGTGTGGGTCCTATACTACCCAATTTGGATGTAAGAGACTTTAATTGTTTCTGCCATGTCAAAATCTTTCCGTAGCCATAGAAATTAAGGCTTGACGACCGGCGAGCTCAAGCTAGTCGACCCGGGATTGGTAGCACAAACCTTGCCGGGCCATAAAGGGACAGCAATCATCCCGTTTCATGTGAAGCCTCGAGTTTGGTCTAACTGCATTGTATCTTTTTGTTTAAATGTGTAGAGACGGAATGAGAGCAAGCGTTCGATGGTAATTTTGTATAATGTATGATTTATTTAATCCAAATTAATTCTTCTTGCTCTCCAACCAAATTTATCATTATAGATAAAGATGAACAGGCTCCAAAACAGACGCGCCCAATTTCGATGCCTGTCCTCGGACAAGTTTGGACAGTATGTAGAGTTCCCAGTAAGGACGAAACCGGCCTACTGGATAAATTGTCTTTACTAAATTATATAATGCCATAGAAATTCCGGCTTGACGACCGCCGGGCTCAAGCTAGTCAACCTGGGATTTGTAGCATGAACCTTGCCGGGCCATAAAGGGACACAACCATCATCTCATTTCATGTGAAGCCTCGAGTTTGGTTTGACTGCACTGTAACTTTTTTTTGTTAAATTTGTAGAGACGAGGACCCCATCCCGGCAGACGAGTGGGTCCTATACTACCCAATTTGGATGTATGTGACTTTAATTGTTTCTGCCTTGTCAAAATCTGCCCACCTTGTTTCTTACGCCAATTTGGTACTGGATGAGAGAACAGAGCTCTACCGGGCAATCGAAATGAGGACATACGCAAAATGTGACCGAGCCAACGAAGGTGATTGAGCCTTATTTGTTTTTCTAACGACGAGCACTTATTGTCAGATCCAAAAATACGTCTATTAATGTCAACACCGATGATCGAATGCCTGTAAGCGTCTCAAATCATCAACTCTAAGAGGCCAAGTTTCACTAGCGTATAGTAAGACTGCACGTACAGATGCATTGTAAACATGACCTTTAAGGCAAAGTGAAATATTCGCGTTTCTCCATAAATGACGAAGGTTAGAGAAAGCTACTCTAGCTTTCGCGATCCGTATTCTCACCTCGTCGGACATATTGCCTACGTTATTGATAAAGCTCCCAAGATATTTAAACCTGTCGACTATGTCAAGATCTTCATTCTGCAGTCGCAACGTTGGAGTAAGTGGTGGGTGATCCTTTAACAGTATCTTACATTTAGAGGGTGCGAATTTCATACCGAAAGACGGAACAACGTTTGCTAATCTATTTAAGGTGGTCTGGGCAGCATACTGATTGTCGAATAATAGTACGATATCGTCCGCATAGTCAAGATCGACTAGTTTATCTCCCGGGAGAACTTCAACTCCAGCGTCCTGAATGTGTGAGAGAGTGTTGTTCATAATAGCATCGATTACAAAATTAAACAAAAATGGGGAAAGTGGACAACCTTGACGAACACCACTGCTGGTTGTAAAGTTATGCGTTAATTCGTTGTAAACCTTAACGCGACCAGAAGTATTTGTGTAGAGAGCTCGTATAATATTAACAAATTTAGTGGGCACACCGCTTTTCGACAAGATATGGAATAAAACATTGCGATCCACCGAATCAAATGCACTCTTGAAGTCTAGAAAGACGACTATTGTGGGACGGTGATATAAATGTCTCTGTTCGAGAACTTACCTTAACGTAAAAATATTATCTATACAACCTCGTCCTGCGCGGAATCCGGCCTGTTCTTCTCTTGTATGTGATTCACGTGAAGCGCTAAGACGACGTAGGATAATCGAAGCAAATAACCTTGATACGACCGGAGTCAAACTTATACCACGATGGTTATCGCACGAATTACGATTGCCTTTTTTGAAGATGGGAATGATGGTCGACTCATTCCAGTCAAGTGGTACGGTTTCCTTATTCCATGTAGTATAAAACGTTTGGTCAACGCTTCTGAAATTATATCGCAACCATCCTTAAACAATCCTGGAAGCAAATCATCGGGGCCTGCGGCGTTTAAGAGATTGGATTGCACCGCGTACTTCTAACTCTGATGGTTCTTCGGGACTAACATTCCACAATGCTGATGCAGACATGCCTTCGGGAATCGGAACTGACGCGGGTGGCCAAGAAAATTGATCTCTAAAGTGTTCAGCCCACCTGTCAAGACGGCTTATTTTATCGGTTATTAAATCGTTGTTACTATCATTTGTAGTTTCACTAACTTTTAATTTTCTCCGACCTGTTGCACGGATAAGTTGGAACGAACAGCGACTATTATCTGACGCGAAAGCTACTTCCACTTCAGCCGTTCTGGTCCAAAAGTTTTCGAGATCGACTTTTAGACTGCGCTTAAGTTGGCGTCTTATATTGCGACGGGTATTATTATGAGTCGAGCCAGGTGGAATTTGGCGCCTTATTTCGAGTATCTCCATAGATTTTACAGAGAGCCAGTGATTATTTCTACGGGGGCCTGCTATGCCACATACAGTAGTACCTGCATTGTGCATAGTGGAACTTATCTTGGACCAAAGTATATTCGGATTTTCGCTATTCAGACCAGTTAGATTAGCCTTAAGAATATTTTCATAGTTTTGTCGGATGGACGGTTGTTCGAGCTTGCCTACATCAATTTGGGGTTTATTCTTAATTATTTTCCCGGAAAATTTTAGAGCAAATCTACAACGGATAAGTGCATGGTCCGAGTCGACATAAGTGTTCCAAAAAGAGCGACAATCCTGGATGCAACCACGCCATCTATAACTAATTGCTACATGATCTATTTGAGTCCACCGTTGTCCGGGTGCTGGAGGACGCCATGTAGCACAACGTTTAACACTACGTCTGAAATTTGTACTACTTAAATATAGTCTATGTTCAGCGCAGCTATCCAAAAGCCGTTCACCATTATCATTGCGAGTCGAGCTTAGAGTGTATCTTCCACCTAAATGAAATTCTGTGTTGCTTAAGCGACCAACTTGAGCATTCATGTCACCCATAACCAGGACTATATCCGAACTTCGTGCTTTACTTAGTAAGGAGCTTAATTCGGAGTAAAAAACGTCCTTGCTTTCTTCTGTGCTGCAATCGGTAGGAGCATATGCAGATACAACGAAGAGGCAACGATTATAACGGTTTTTTGCTTTGATTTTAGTAGATGTATTTAAACGTGCCGCACACAATCGACTATTTAAAGGGATCCATTCAATTAAGCAAGCTTCAGCTCGCGCGCTAAGGGCAATACCAACGCCCCATTTACCGGCTTGAGAGAACTCTGTGGAACCAGATTTTCGAAGCCAATAACGCGTAGATAGGGATGGTGCAACCAGTTCTGTAATGCACGTAGGATCCTGTATTCTGGTTTCAGATACGCAACATATGTCGATTTCTAATTTATCTAACGTACGAGCAAGAGATTCTTGCTGTCCAAGTTGTTTTAATGTTCGCACATTAAATGCGCCTACGTTAAAACCTAATGAATGATCGTCTACTAGAACCATTTTCGATATTTGGCAACCTGGTATTGGGCTCAGTGTTATGATCTAAACCAACCATATTTATAGTATCTAAAAGAGTGTTATTGTTAGATTGAGAAGAGGAAGGGGAAGGAAAGGAGGCAGAATCGAATATAGAGTTGGAGTTGCCTGCAGTAGCCTGTTTTCGCTTATCCACCCTGCACGGCTCAGCAGATAAGGCGACCCTTTTTATACTGCGCGACGGCCGATGCAGTATGTAATTATTGTAAGTTGTACTTGTCATGGTTATATGTGGACTGTAAAAGAACACTAGGTCGCCCATTCCTAGTGATAGATTGTATTCGGTGTTTTCCTTCTCGTAGATAGTCTGCCAACCAAGGCTGATGAGCACTATCTGCCCAGATGCCAGAGGCCAAAGTTTCCTTCAGCAGCCGAAACTTGCCCTTCACGTCTGGACGCTTGCTCTCATTCCGTCACTACACATTTAACAAAAAAAAAGTTACAGTGCAGTTAGACCAAACTCGAGGCTTCACATGAAATAGGATGATGACTGTGTCCCTTTATGGCCCGGCAAGGTTCATGCTACAAATCCCAGGTTGACTAGCTTGAGCCCGCCGGTCGTCAAGCCGGAATTTCTATGGCATTATATAATTTAGTAAAGGCCATTTATCCAGTAGGCCGTTTTCGTCCTTACTTGGAACTCTGCATAATCTCCAAACTTGTCCGAGGACAGGCATCGAAATTGGGCGCGTCTAATCACCAATCCACTTTGCCTTTAATGATAAATTGGGTTGGAGAGCAAGAGGAATTAATTTGGATTAAATTAACCATACATTATACAAAATTACCATCGAGCATCGGGAAGTGCACGTTCTGAGGCGCGCATTGACAATTCATCAATTTTAAAGATGTTTCGAAATTGTTACAAACAGGTTTGATCCTCGCTAGTCAGATAGCCGTCGTGCTCTGATGATGATCATGGAAGGTCGAAACGCGCCAGTGCGTTGCGGCTGGCGGTAATTTTGCTATGTTGATCGACGACTGGTTAAATACAATGGGATTGGTGTTTACTTCAAGCACGCAAACTTGATTTAAAGAATTGTTACTACCACCCGCGCAATCAATTATTGTTCAATTGTTGTGTCTGACTAATCTTTCGATAGATAGGTTTATGGCACGTGTGTGTATGTTTACTTCTGCTATACTCAACCAATTAAGATAAACTAAATTGTCTGATTATTAATTTACCGTTTAGTTGCGTTAGACTATTTGTACTATACCCACTGTGTTTAATTGCGTAATTTAGGTTATCCTCATATTATAGGGTAGGGAGCCCAATAAATCAAATACACTTTTGAAAACCTCAAGCAAAGGTACTTGGTAAAATTTAAATATATATGAACCATGCGCGATAGGCTTACCTCATTTATATGCATATGTGCGTGTATCTATTACTCAGTAAAATATAATTAATTCACATGTGCTCTTATCTAAGTGAACCTGCAGTCAGCAGATATTAATTTACATTCTGCACATGTCTGACTGATTGTTTTATGCTCAACTTTTGCAATGATGTAGTACCATTAAAATTACCTGATCTGCGTTTTCATTAACGTAGCTTTCATTGTACGAGAAGTTTTGTTTTGTTAAAATATTTCGGCTACCTTTATCGGTAGCCTTCTTAAGTTGGTCAATCATCACAAGTTTAACAAATGAAACTTATGAATCAAGCTACCCTCAGTCAGTCGTACTGACGTGTATCGACCCTCTATATTATTATCTGCAGTGTACGACGGCAAGATGACTATTGAAGATCGAATGCATACATGTATAGAGCAGAATTATATATGCGGCTCTTACCTCTAGTAGTCCCGCAAGCATTGTACTTGACTGCAAGTGTCGGCTGCACTGTCTATCGTGTTTCGAAGATTAACCTGTCAATTTTGCCACATACATGTCGGTAAGAGAATTACATATACCATCAGTCACACGTACTGACGCGTGTCGCTCTTCCATGATCATCATCACAATACAACGGCAAACAGACTAGCGAGGATCAAGTTGCAATGACTATGTACGAAAGAAAAATTATATATGCTGCTCAAATCTCTAGTAATCTAGCGTTGCACTTGACTGGAGATGTCGGTTACACAATTTCTATTCAGTAACGAACATTAACTTTTTGCGTATTTCGCTGGTGGTTGTAATAGTTCTTTAAATTAAGTTTGCGCTCTTGAACTAAATACCAATCCCATTGCATTTATCCAGTTGTCGCACAAAATTGCGATAGCAAACAGACTTGTGAGAGTCAAATCGCCTATTCCTTCATATGAAAACACAATTATCTATGCTGCACTCACATCTAATAATGTAGCATATATTGTACTTGAATGTAAATGTCGGCAGCACATCTTCTATGTAGTCAGGAAATTAAATATTTTGCAAATATCGCCACAGATTTGTCGGTAATACAATTACATAATAGTTGATAGCGCGGGTGTTGATATTAATTCTTTGAATCAAGTTCGTTAGCTTGAAATGAACATCAAACACTTTTTATTTAACCAGTCGTTGCACAACATAGTAAAAATGCAGTCAGTCACACGTACTGACGTGTTTCGAATATCTATGATCATTATCATAATATTACGAGGAAATGACTAGCGAGGATCAACCGCAATGCATATATGCGGAATACAAAATGGTATATGCCGGCGTCACCTCTGGAAGTCTAGCATACTTAGTACTTTAACAATAATTGATTATGCGGGTGGTGGTAAAAATTCTTTAAGTCATGTTTACGAGCTTGAAGTAAACACCAATTCCAATGTATTGAACCAGTCGTCGAACAACAAAACAGAACTACCGCCAGCCGCTATGTACTGACACGTTTCGACCTTCCATGATCATCATCAGAGTACTACGGCAAACTGTCTAGCGAGGATCAAATCGCATTGCAAATATATATATATATATATATAGTACTTGATTTGAAATTTCGGCTGCACAATTTCAGTGTAGTCAAGAACATTCAATTTTTGCATTTTTCGCCCCACATATCGGTCATACAATTAACAAATCAAGTTTGCGTGCTTGAAGTAAATACCAATCACATTATATCTACTGTCAGTCAGACGTTCTAACGCGTTTTCACCTTCTGTGATCATGTGCAGTGTACGACGGCAAAATGACTATCGAGGATCAAAGCACAGTGCATACATAATTATATATGCGGTTCTTACATCTAGTAGTCTTGCGAACATTGTATTTGACTGGAAATTTCGGCAGCACAATTTCTATGCAGTCACGAACATTAACTGTTTGCAGCTTTCG
The DNA here is from genome assembly GCA_029291075.1 of Eudiplozoon nipponicum. Lineage (NCBI taxonomy): Eukaryota > Metazoa > Platyhelminthes > Monogenea > Mazocraeidea > Diplozoidae > Eudiplozoon > Eudiplozoon nipponicum. Next base: position 28,074 of record JAQBSW010002195.1, read on the forward strand.
CCACATATACATATATAGGCAATACAATTTAAACAATAATTGATTGCGCGGGTGGTGTTAACAAGTCTTTAAATCAAGTTTGCGAGCTTGAAGTAAACACCATTCCCATTGTATTTAACCAGTCGTCGAACAACATAACAAACTACTGCCAGCCGCAACGCACCGGACGCGTTTTGACCTTCCATGATCATCATCGGAGTACGACGGCAAACTGACTATCGAGGATCAAACCGCATTGAATATATATCGAAATCAAATTCAGATATGCGGCTCTCACCTTCAGCAGTCACGCATACATTGAACTTGACTGGAAATGTCGGCTGCACAATTTCTATGCAGTCACGAACGTTAACTGTTTGCAGCTTTCGGCACATATACACATATAAGCAATACAATAAAGAATTGTTACCACCAACCGCGCAATCAATTATTGTTTAAATTGTATTGTGGCGAAAGCTGCAAACAGTTGATGTTCGTGACTGCATAGCAATTGTGCAGCCGACATTTCCAGTCAAGTTCAATGTATGCGAGACTGCTGGAGGTGAGAGCCGCATATCTAAATTTGATTTCCATATATATTCAATGCGGTTTGATCCTCGATAGTCAGTTTGCTGTTGTACTCTGATGATGATCATGGAAGGTCGAAACGCGTCAGTGCGTTGCAGCTGGCGGTAGTTTTGTTATGTTGTTCGACGATTGGTTAAATACAATGGGAGTGGTGTTTACTTCAATTTTGCCTAATATATGTCGGTAATACAATTACACAAGCATTGATGGCGCGGATGCGGAAGCAGTTCCTTAATTCAATCACATTTCACCTAACCAGTCGTCGCACGATATTGAGGAACTATCGTCAGTCTCACGTGCTGACGAATTCCGACCGTCCATGGTCATCATTGGATTGCGACGGCAAACAGACTTGCGAGGATCCAATCGCTATTCTTATATATCGATAGAAAAAGTGTATATGATGATCTCACACCTAGTAACCTAGTGTACATTGTACTTGATTGGAAATGTTGGATGCACAATTTCTATGCGGTCACGAGCTTTAACTTTCTGCAAATTTCGCCATCAACACACACGTACTCCATGGAATAACATTTATTAATAAATCTTATTTCTACCAGTATCTACAGCCATTGTTCTGGATTCGTTAGTATATTCGTTCATCCAATCCCACTGTACATTTGTCGTATCCAATCTCCTTTTCGTTATGTTAGCCTTTGTTTTTCGCAATTTAGACCACTACTTTTGCGCAATTTAGACCACTCCTCTTCCGTAACGTCATATGGTGTGTCATCGCTTTCATTGTAATCGCGTCCGTAATTGATGTATGTGTCGTATTTTGCGAAGCGTTGGCTATTTTTAAAGGCATGTCGGTTATGTCTTTGTTCCAGTCCAATTTAATTTCTTTTTGAATTATTTTCTGCACGTTTAAGCAGGGCTTCAGCTTATTAATTGAAATAGCTTCAAAAGCCAGAAGCATTTACTCTGTTTTTGCCTTGTAGAAAACTGAAAAATTGTTACTACTAACAGCATGACCTGTGAGTAGAACATGCTCGCAAATTGCTGATTTATGTGCAGGAGCTGCACCCCTCTTTAATAGTTTTTGAGGGAGATGCTGATTTATTCTAGTTTTGAGCCTCTTTTTTGATCTGCCGATGTACCGAGCGTTGCAGGTACATTGAAATTTGTATACAGACAAAGGCGTTGACGTCACAGAGAGGCTTTCTTTTTGATTCGTGCGCATCAGTTTTGTTGTGTTGAACACCAGTCTCACCTGTGTTGATGGAAACTGTGCTTTAGTCGCTCGAATTACTTTTCGTTTGAATATTTCCGCTGGAAGATCACCTCCAAAGGGAACACTAAGCGTTACTTTCTGGGGAGTTTTTTTCCTCCAAATTGGCCTCGATTTTGTTGCGTTGCCTCAAGTTGTATTCTATGAACCAGTCCGGATAGCCATTATTTCTGAACGTTTCGCGAAGCAAATTTAGTTCTACTTGAATGTTGTCCGGTGAACAAATCCTGCATATTCGTGTGCCCAAATTTATTATTAGGTTTCTTTTGTACGCCCTTGGCACACTACTGATATAATGGATATATTGTCCAGTCCAGCTTGATTTCTTGTGAACTGACCTTGAGAGAGTACCTTCATCTCTCGTTATTCATACATCTAGGAAGGATAAATATCCGTCCTTTTATTCTTATATTGTAAACTTGATTGCCTGGTCTACCTTGTTTATGTGATGTAGCAGTGAATTTATATCTTCATCCTTTTCAACGACCATGAAAGTATCGTCAACGTAGCGCACGTAAAAATGAGCTCCATTGATAAATGGTTTTAAACCAGTTGTTTCTAAATGGTGCATGTATATGTCTGCCAATACTGGTCCAAGAGGACTACCCATACCTATGCCGTCAATTTGTCTGTAGAAGACTCCTTGGAATACGAATTGTACGTTGTATGTGCATAATAGAAGTAGTTCTCTCATGTCGTCCACTTCTATCAGTGTTTCCGCTCCTGATGATCGTATATATTCACATAGGATATTTATAGTTTTATTTACTGGAATGCTAGTAAGGAGTGACTTTATATCGAGGGATACCATTTTTCTCTCTTTCAAATTTAGGTCGCGAATTTTTTCTACAAATTGAAAGCTGTCCTGTACAACGTGGTCTATTCTTCCTTTCATGATAGGTTTTATAATCCGGCATAATAGTCTGGCTGCCCTGCGGTGTGGAATATTTATCATAGATAAAATGGGCCTGAAAGGCGGAAGTCTTTCATTGTTGGTCATTTTGTGAACGTTGGGCAACCCATAATTCAAAAAGAAATTAAATTGGACTGGAACAAAGACATAACTGACATGCCTTTAAAAATAGCCAACGCTTCGCAAAATACGACACATACATCAATTACGGACGCAATTACAATGAAAGCGATGACACAACAAATGACGTTGCGCAAAAGGAGTGGTCTAAACTGCGCAAAAGTAGTGGTCTAAATTGCGAAAAACAAAGGCTAACATAACGAAGAGGAGATTGGTTACGACAAATGTACAGTGGGATTGGATGAACGAATATACTAACGAATCCAGAACAATGACTGTAGATACTGGTAGAAATAATATTTATTAATAAATTTTAATCCATCGAGTACGTTGTTTTCTTCTTATATTTAAAAAAAATGGTGAAAATAGGAACGATCAATATATATATATATATATATATATATATATATATATATCAGTTTGATCCTCACTGGTCAATTTGGCGGCGTACTCTGATGATTAAAAAAGTCGAAATGCCTCAGCATGCGTGACTGACAACTTGTTAAATACAATGGGATTAGCATTTATTTGAAGCTCGAAAACTTAAGCTTATAATATTATTACTTTTTAAGTATTTACCTTGGCTTGATTTGTGACTAGGCCGTTTGCAATACCTTACATCAATCCTCACTGGTAATGTCTCAATGAAGTACTTCATTTGACAAATTAATAATGATAATATGTAGTCTGACGCGTTTAAAGAAGTAATGACATTAAATCATAGTACTTTAGCTTAGAGGAACGTATACGTTCATATAATTATATTTAACTGACTACTTCAAACTAATGAGCGCACTAACATGCCAGTCGCAAGCACTAATTCTTTATATCAAGTTTGCGAGCTTGAAGTAAGCACCAATCCCATTGTATTTAACCAGTCGTCGAACAACATAACAAAACTACCGCCAGTCGCCCGCACAAAACTTTTTAATATTATTATTGCTTAAAGTCGTAACTTTTTTGTCGAAATTCATTTTCAATAAAAATAATTTCTTAGCACCATCTACCGTAGTTTTTATTGTCCTTTGAATTATGCTTTGACAAACTTGAAAAAAAGAAGTTAGCATGCAAACGCTAACGTTTTTACACTAGCCAAAAATCTTTAGACACTGTCCATGAGACACCCGTGCTATAATAATTGGTGAAAACAGAGACAAAAAGAAAGTGCGCCATCCTAGTTTTGTGCGTTAATAAGTACAGGGATTGCTAATATCAATTCGTTAGTGTTTCCCATATATAATTCAATCATTTCCACAAGTGGAATTGTGTCTGTTCTGCAATGACTGATCGAGTGGTCAGTTGGAACCGTAGGTCAAAAGCGACGCCAAAGCAAAGAGTGACTAAAAGCATGTTGACATATAACTGCAAATCGCATGTTGTGCGCGGCCTAGCTAACGCAGTGTACGATGCCTCGATTCCAGCAGAGATCGCGGCAATTCTGGAAAGTACCTGATTACTATACAATAACAACGTACATGGTCTACTTGATTCGCTGCATTTACAGCCGTATGGCCGGTTTTCATCTATACTGAGAATATATAAAAGTTGTCCATAGAATAAACGATAATATATAATCGAATCCTACCATAATTGTACTTATTAACCATTAATATCTTCAGGAATAAATCCGTATTCTATTAGCAGGTAGAAACTACGCACACTGAATTAATTATGAAAAAAATTATTGGTGAATAATTATATTTTGATAAAGAAGCAAAGCCAAAAAACAGGTGCATATTAATCTGGAAATGGCAGAAAATATACCACAAATAGTACTGGCACATTAGCTCGGTTGATTTTTAGTTAATTTTTATCCTGTATATTCTTATTTATTTACTTATTTTTAAGTGAACTTAGCAATATTCTAAGAAACCATGCACAAATTAATTGCAAAATGGCTACTTTGAGCTGCAAACAAAATAAATATCTATTTTCAGTCAAAAATAAAAAAAAACGTAACAGTGGTAGATTTTTATTTTACAAAATAAAGTGAAGAAGGTTGATAGCATATATTAGCAAAATTGTCTATGGAAATAGGTAAAAAGAATAACGAGAAATGCTATCAGCACGGGAATTAATACAAATGCGTTGCACCTGACTAAGCAGTCTCCCGAATGCAACATTTTCTGGTTTTCCAACATTCCGACACGCAATTTCGCAGGACTCGCGTGAGGCGAGCACCAGCACTAAAGAACTCCAACTTATCGGATCTAAATCGCGCTGTGTAAATAGTAATATCCACTGGCACCTACGTGATTGTGGACCTCGAAGTTAACAATACAAAAAACTTATTACATTAAAAATTCAACGAGCCGGAAGTGCTTTAAATAAATTTCAATTATGACTGGCGAGGGACGAGTCTTAACTCAGTTACTAATTTATTCTACAAACAAAACTGTTATTAGAAGCATGAGTGGAACGATTCGAATTCCTCATGCGGTTTTAAAAACATACCATAAGAATACGCACATTCTTCTTGCTCACTGCTACATGCACGCACATACATACACACGTGCACGCATTGCCAAAAACTACGACACAGTTTTCGATTGTCTGCACGGACTTTTGCTCCGAAACTCTTCAGAATATGTAATCAAATTTAAAAGATCCAGTCCATTACACGTGAATGGAGACTGCAACTCCGTTACATTTAATGCATAAAAATAATGCACTGCAAGAAAAATTAATTCGTTTAACAAATTTCTCCAACCGAAAACTTCGGGCACCAGCCAGATTATATGAAATCAGAAGCGTTAAATGCATTTTTGTGAAGAGTATGAGTGTATCGACGTAGATTCAAAAAAACTGTTATAATGCCAAGGATTCATTTTGTATTATTTTGGCATCTCAGAAAATTGGATATATTTACACGGTGTATCAATGTACTGCTGTATAGCCACAGCTTTTATTCAAGAAGTGGATATTGAACTTTAATTGATTTTTGTACAATCCATCAAACCCAGCACACGTGCCTAACCTAGGAGGAACTTTACCATTTTACAAGCTCCAAAACAGTGTTTTTTTAATTCTATTTCAACCACATGCGGTCATATTACGTTTTTTGTAGAAAAACCAACAAATCCAAGTAAATCATTCCAGTGCAGATTCAATTCAATAGTAAGGGTCAATCGGCAATGAATATTATTTCATAGTTATTATTTCGAGCAACGCACTGCACCTTAATTATGATGTGTAAACTGACTGTTTTGTTAGATATCACTCAATTTTAAAAAATTAACAATCATAACATGTTGCAAAATATATAAAACTATTCACACCCACAAACCAAGTATTTGTGTCAAAATCGAACTTGCGCCTGCGACCAAACTAATTCAATTTTCCATATTTTTGTCTATGTATAAGGATAGAGAGACAAGCAAGTATTCCAATATAAGCTACTTTTTAGCGAACTGCACCTGCATAGCATGCGTTGGCATCAGCTTAAAACCATTGTATGATTCTCGGGCTAGAGCAGCTTTTTCATCTGAGTCGTACTCAACGAATGCAACACCACCAGCCGCACGCCGCGCCTCCTTAAAACCAGCAAACTGGCCGAACAACATGGTGAGCATAGCTTCAGTTGTCTCTTCGGGCAGATTGCTTACATACAACACTTTATTTGGTGCCTCAATCAGAGAGGACAGATCCGCTTTTCCGGCCACAGCACCGGCCTCGCCTGTAGTGATTGTACCACCCGACTCCAAATCGCCAGACACTTGAGCTCGGTTGCTCTAAAATGTTTTTGAAAACAATCATCACTGAATAGAAATGAAAGATTTGGGAATTTGACTTACACACCTAGAAGTATTTGAAATTTCCCAGATAGCAAGACTTAAGTTACACGATTGGCTATTTTACATATTATTTCTGGAATGCAGCAATACCCTAAAAATGAAGCAATCAATTATTGCGTGGTTGATGAAAAAGCTTATTTACATTCATTTACCAGGCTCTAAAGTAAACACCAATATTATTCTTTAAATCAAGTTTGCGAGCTTTTGATTAACATCAGCTCCTTTGTATCTAACCTAACGCAAAGCACAAACGAACGCCACTCACACGTGTTCATCATCAGTGCACAACGGCGATCCCATCATTTAACAAGGTGCAGAACAGCAAACTACTGATAGTTTTTTACTTCTGTAGTTACAAGCAGAGCGTAACATCAATCTGAGCAATACGTTTTAAACGATTATCTATAAATGTTTCAAAAGCATAGATTAGGATCTATTGTAACGTCACATACTGGGCTGCATTCAGTTTATACGACTGGCGCTTTTATTAAAGTAAATATTATGTTAGACAAATAGGAATGAGAGCCGCATTCCTGTTTTTATTTTTTTTAAAATAATGTACACTGTGATGTAATCAAAGTCGATTAGATTGCTCTCGTTCTCTGATAATGACCTAGAAAAGTTGAAACGTATCAATATGTGCCTGGTTAGCAATGAGATATTTGATCCATATATAGTTGATGCAAAGAAGGGTTTGAAAAATTTAACCAGAATTATCGAGTCTACATCGTGATCGGAAATCATCAGCATTTCTTATTCCGTCTTATATAGTGACATAGATATGGGAGGTAAGTTGTAAAGCTAAACCGAACACCTTCCCTTACCCGATTAATAACACATCTATGGCAGCTTTGGCAAATACTGATCATTTCAGTACGAAATTGTTGACTTTATGAATTGATTTTGATATGTTATGCAATTTTTAGCCTACATTGAAAACACTAAAAACGCGTTCAATTATACCTAAAATCAAATATATATATATATATATATATATATATATATATATATATATATATACATATATTTTTTTTGTTGTTGAAAAAATGCCATTAATTACTCGAGTTAACATTTATTGTATAAAACTGGGCGGATTTATTTCGTTAATATCTAACAACATAACAAAAATTTCTTCAGATGAAAATGTCATGGATAGCTACTCTATTTAGTGAGTGAAAGGTTGATTTAGTGGTTAATTACTTGTCGATTTATATACGTGTTTTTGCTGTCTGTGTGCAGGCAACGATGATCAGCCCTATAACTAAGTGATGCTTGCGATACAGCTAACCTGCTAACGATGGATTAAGGTTTCAATAAATTAGCTCTTTGACTATTGAATGCACGAATGTTTATTTGTAATGTAACAGTATCCGTAAGTCTTGTTTTTTTCCTTAAGCAGAAGTGCATGTGCGTAGATTTTTGTTTCAAACGTCGTAAAGATTTGGTCGCTCATTATCATCATCATCATCATCATCATCATTCATAGCAATGCAGAAGTCATTAGTGCCTAATGCTTCACTGCCATATAACCGTTCAAAAAGAGCAAAACAACACGAAACATTAAAAAAATTAATAATAATAATAATAATAATAATAATAATAATAATAATAGAAGGATGTATTTACTTAGATAACACACAGAAGTGAGGCAAACTAAACCTATACAAACACCATTATTGCCAAGAAACTATCGGCAATAAAACTTTCTTGCAGTTTGAACTGCATCACGTCATAAACACGACCAAGCCTCGCAGCAAACTCTGTCAAACCAAGAAGCACCAGTTACAAAGGTAATTCTACTATAAATCCGCAATAAGATCGCCACTTAACTCGATTCGATGCTATATCGCACCGGGTTTCTAATAAATAAATATGGACACGTGGATAACATGCTCGAAAACGAGGGAGTCCCAAACGGCCAGAATTAAATATAACTGACTTAAGCTGTTTTGTGCCATGTCAACATCTGTCCACCTTGTTTCTTACACAAATACGGCGAAACGATAACATTAGACTGCCTGATTCTACTACAATTTATTGTCAATTCGACTGAATGTGTGTTGGTGCTGATCAGACAGGTGGTCGCGTTTGGCCGGATACAAGAATGTTAATGATCAGAGAATTTGTTTAAATTTTATCCTGAGATGCTTTATTTCTTCTTCACTCGTTATATTCATCGGCATTTCTAGCTTTGCCGCACACGCATTGAATTCACATAACTGCTGAAATTATAACTCAAGCAAGGCCATTTCACATTTATTAAATCAAATGGAAATTCATGACATTAATAACTAAATAAATGATATTGTTAGTCTTAGCTCCATTAACGATATATATATATATATATATATATATATATATATATATATATATATATATATAGTCCCAAGTATCTAAATAGACCACCTGATTATTTAATGATTAATTATTTAAAATAATGTATTTATATCACTCATAATGAATATATATTTTAATAAGAAAATACTTTGCATTCACATATTACTTCATGCTTAGTTTATATTAACATTTATTGAAATCCTGCCATAATATCCATATCCCAATTATAGATGGCTAACAAAAAATTAAATTGGTATGCCAATGGACTTTGCTAGCAACGTGCGGCATCAATGACGAAAGGAATAAATTGAATGATTAAGCACTAAATTTTGCCAAGTTTGATTTTGCAAACACTGTGGAGTGACCAATAACGACTGCACCAGACTTTATAATTCATTGCAATTTAAAGTGAGATGTAAACCCCATACCGACAATATAAAATCAAATCTTCTAGTTATATATATAAATTTAAACTAACTACCTTAGGTGACATGGCGTTTGCCATATAATCACATGGCTAGTTGGAACTTTAGGCCGACAGGTATACTAACAGCAATCCACTCGAAGGATTGATAAACCAAAAACACGTCGGCATGAAAATAAAAATTGCAGTACATTTGCGAAATCGATGGCATGGATAATGAATTCCTTAAAAAAACCAAATGCACTCGAGTAAGATCTATGGCTGCACAATTTCCGCTTCCAAGAAGAACGAAGCCTGTCTAGAAATTGAGTTGCATACGTTACGTTAAATAATATGAAGTTTATACCAATAGATATATATATATATATATATATATATATATATATATATAATTATTTAATTATATTTATTTAATTTATTATATTTATATATAATTAAATCCTGCGATTACCTTTTAGCTTCATATCTCCTTCAAGATGAAATGTTGTCCGCCTTATAATAATAGAATTGATGTACGCAGGATGAGTAACTTAATTAACATAGACAGGCTAAATGGATTAACAAAATGGATATTAACCTCAGTAAGCATAAGACCGAATATTTGCTTAAATAAGCGTAGAAAAATTCGCATAAAAGTGTATTTAAATACTTATTCTCCTTAAATTCACGTTATTTTGTATTAGGTGTTGCGCACCTAGTAACAAATTGTTTCCGTCCATTATTCTTGCATCATTCACCGAAGTATAGTGCTTAATAGGATTAATACCAACTTCTAATGATAAGTCGCCACTAAGCACGAAAGGAATGTGCACATGAAGGTATACTTTCCGTTCGTGCTGACTTTTGTTTATCCTTCTGGTCATAATTGAACTAATTTGTTACTAGGTGCGCAACACCTAATACATAATTGCATATATATTAGCTCTCCGCAATAAACAGTATCTAATTGTTAAATCCACGCTAGGTGGTTCCCAGTAACTGTATGCGATGCAAAGAAGTTCAATCTTTTAGTAAAGCCTTAGGACCAGCGACCAGAAGCACAAGGCCTCTAAAGAAATACTCAAAGAACATCTAAGTCACTCGTGAATAGGAACCCATAAAAAATTGCAGTCTAATGACTGGCGATCCAAGCCAGTTACACCGATAACATCGTTCATCATCATCATCATCATGTCCCAGCCACACAAAAGTAAAATGACTAATGTTTCACTGCCATTTAACCATAAGGAGTGAAAAAAAGTATATAAGTGAATTTAGGCAAATTATTAGTGAGATTTACGAGAGAGAGAGGGGAGGGGAAGGGTAGAGAGAGAATGAATACCTTGCTATTATGAGTAAATTTATCAGGATAACTCACAGGAATGAGGCAAACTACACCTCTGCACAACACCATTATGGCCAAGTTAGCATTCGGGCAAGGCGACATCAGCAATACAGCTTCCTTGCGGATTTCAATGTATCCCAGCATAAACAAGCCAAACCGTTGCCCTACTAAGAAAAGAAAGTTACGAAGATGATTCTACTAGACATCTGCAACAAGATCGCCACTGAGCTCGATTCGATGCCATGTCGCTAAGGGTTTCTAACCAAGAACTGTGATGCGCACGAGGACTCCATCCCGGCAGACGTGTGGGTCCTATACTACCCAATTTGGATGTAAGAGACTTTAATTGTTTCTGCCATGTCAAAATCTGCCCGTAGCCATAGAAATTAAGGCTTGACGACCGCTGAGCTCAAGCTAGTCGACCCGGGATTGGTAGCATGAACCTTGCCGGGCCATAAAGGGACAGCCATCATCCCGTTTCATGTGAAGCCTCGAGTTTGGTCTAACTGAATTGTATCATTTTTGTTAAATGTGTAGTGACGGAATGAGAGCAAGCGTACGATGGTAATTTTGTATAATGTATGATTTATTTAATCCAAATTAATTCCTCTTGCTCTCCAACCCAATTTACCATTAAAGCCAAAGATGAACAGGCTCCAAAGCAGACGCGCCCAATTTCGATGCCTGTCCTCGGACAAATTTGAACAGTATGTAGAGTTCCAAGTAAGGACGAAACCGGCCTACTGGATAAATTGCCTTTTCTAAATTATATAATGCCATAGAAATTCCGGCTTGACGACCGCCGGGCTCAAGCTAGTCAACCTGGGATTTGTAGCATGAACCTTGTCGGGCCATAAAGGGACACAGTCATCATCCCGTTTCATGTGAAGCCTCGAGTTTGGTCTAACTGCACTGTAACTTTTTTTGTGAAATGTGTAGTGACGGAATGAGAGCAAGCGTTCCAGACGTGATGGGCAAGTTTCGGACGCTGAAGGAAACTCTGGCCACTGGCATCTGGCCAGATAGTGCTCATCAGCCTTGTTTGCCACATATAACCATGACAGGTATAACTAACAATAATTACGATAACACCGTTAACCTTTCTGGAATTAAGTGAGAGAATAATACATGCAATGCAAACCAATAATTAGGCTCTAGTTAACATGCCATGTGATTGCATATACCGGCTCCAAGGAAGCAGGGACTATTTCTGGCATTTCGGTATTGGAGCTGAAATTTCACCACTATACGCACAATAGACATAATTTAATATGATATATAATATATTGACATGCATAATAAATTTTTTTCTGTAAATATAATTGGTGAGAAAGTTAGCAATCTAATAAAAATTCTTAAATTGAACTAGACAATAGTAGAATAAAGGTATGTGAGGTAGGTAAATATACTTCATTTAAAAAAAACCAACACGGTCGGAAACTTGCAGAGCTACAACTTACATCAAGATGACCGGCCTGCGCATTTGCAAGTGCGGCTTGCGCAGCCGCCTTCAATGCTAACTTCTTGCGTTTTTTCTTTTCCTTCTCCTCGTCTTTCCGCTTCTTCTGCTCGGCGTCAACACCCTTTAGCTCGGCTATCTGAATTGAATCCTTGCGCGCATATTGCAGGCGCATTGGCTACAAACGCATGGGCATATCATTCATGCCCGATTATTTAGCAAATAATGTAAACAAAATCTGAATTTGACAAAATTCTATTTAAAAAAAGTATCCGTACTCGAACAAATTGTTTTAGTTTGAACATGATTAAATAGGAAAATCTTTCAAATAGCGAAGCATGTTCGCATGACTAGACTTTTCCAAAATTGAAAAATGCCATTTTGATCATTCAAATTCTTCGACATTTCTGTTTTAATATAGGTATACACACATTATTCGTGATTTGCATACACAGAATAAGTATATGCTCCGAAAAGCCGAAATGATTGATCACGGGCACCATTCCATTTGTAGAATCATGAAGATAGCTGTCGAATTACTATTTTTACTTTGTAAACAAAATCAGTTTTATAGTGCAACAACATAAACAAGTCGAAAGAATGAAATGGAGGAAGATGCAGTTTAAAATAGTTTGACCGGTCAATTATCGAGGGAGAAATTAGGAAAAATAAAAACGAGGGTTGACTGTAACTTCTAATAGGCTCTTAGCGATTTCCATAAATTTTGCTTATACCAAATACATTCTGAATAAAAAATCTCGTCATTTAGAGAATTTTTAGCAATAATTTAAAAACAAAATAGCCCGTCACAGTTGGACCCACAGAATTTGCACGATCTTGGTGGCATAGGATTTTAATGAACGTATATTAATGCTTATGAAGCTTACTATTATTAAAGCGACCAGTAATAATAAAATTCGTAATTACCACTTGGCTGATGGTCAAATGAAGCCGCTGCACTTCGTTGTTTTGTCGGTGAATTTATTAATTTACCCTATCCCTTATAATGAACTTGTGCATCTAACCGCTAACGATAAGCTGGGCGAATATTTTTAATATGTTCGCACAAAGTATTAATCAAAGTGGCTAATGATGACTATTACCAACTACCATGAAGCAAAAAAACTGTGGCTGCTAATTCTGATCTTTTGAGAAACAATAAAGTAAAAAACATATATATAATCATCATCTGCCTTCCCATAGTGAACATTCTTGTGATTGTAGTGTCCAACGCCTGTTGAACCACCAAACTTTTCTACATAATTTTCGAGCCGATACGTCCTAGGGTCTGGTATCTATACTTGAGTATGAGATCCTGTACCTCTTATTCTTTTCTATTTCTTTACTTTAATCACGATATCTTACGGTGACCATTTAGAAGATCTAAATGTTACGTGAGTGAATTAACTTTTAATAACGGTAACACAGTGTCTGATATTTATTGAAGGATTACACAGTTCGAGCGTCATGTCTCGATTCTCCGTGAGTTGTTGCTTTGCACTATCAATTTCGCAAAGATCCGATTGATTCCATTTCTAAGTACGCATCGAGTTAGTCTTCATGTTTGCCTGGTGCGGATTTGCCTCTTTCTTCCGAAGGCTTCAACATCGTTCATATTAACCAATGGAAATGAGTTACGATCTGATCTTCTTTCTTTACTTGGTCTTAACCTAAGCGTCGTTCTGAATTTCAATTTCTTTCTATCGAGTTATTTTTCATAGCAGCCTGCTCACATCATTTGTGTCAACAATGAAATTGACACTAAACACAGGATGGCTCAGTGGCTATAGCCCCAGATTCGGAAGCAGACGTGCCTAGGTTCGAGCCTTGTCCGCGGAAAATTCTGGCAGGTACGTCATGAGTACCCAAAAATAACGAAACCGATCTGCTGGATGAATTGCCTTTTCCACACTACATAATACCTAGTTTATACTGACAAATGTATGTACTTAACGTGTCAGATATCTATATCAAGATTGCAACTTTGATTAAAAGTAATTGTTATCACCGCCCGCTCAACCAATATTCGTTTAACAATCAAGTTTGTTGGATATTTTCAGTTTTGAACTTAAAATTTAATTACTATGACATCGCAACAGAAGATTTATACCACACACAAGTTAGCACATTCGCTTAAATCTGATATTGTATGTGTATGAATGATTAGAGGCCTGATGATGATTCGGGAAATTACGAATCGAAACCTCGCTAGTCATTTCCAATGGTTAGTATGATCGATGTTGAAGCCTTCGGAGGAAAGGGACGAATCCGCACCCACCTAATAAGACGAAGAACTCTATGCGTAATTTTAAATTATTATCAATCGGATCTGTGCAATACTGATAGAGCATAGCGACATCCTGTCAATAAAGTGTCTGTTTATATTGCCTATTCCTACAATTCTTGCAATTCCATAATTTTTAAAGCTGAATGTCTATTTGCTAATCACATTCGCTATACATAATGCACCCCATGTTTGCATAATATAAATAAGCCTAATATTTTATTTAATAGTCCATTATTTAGTTAAGTTTATTGCCGTTCCCAAAGATTATAATGACACGGAGGAATGTTAAAATAGATATAACAAAAACGAAATAAAACGTGCTAAATAACAAATATGATATCACCATTCTGGTGATGATTTTGACGCGACATTCGACAACCAACGTTTAAAACGTTTGTCTGAAATACAAAACAAATAGGTTAATTTCTATGTCAAAAAATCAAGTAATAAAAACACTGATTGTGCGGTTGATGGCAACAATTCTTTAAATCAAGTTTGCGAGCTTGTATCAAGGTTTTAAAGGTTTTAAGGTTTAAGGCATAAATGAGAAAGTTTTAGTCTTCTGGGTGACTTTTTTATACGAAATCAGCAAGTGAGGCGAACATCGATACAATACAAGGAAGAATTACGCTTTTATGAATCTAGAAGACTTTTACTATTACTAATACTACAAACGATTGCACTGTCATAATATACTTCACGCCTAACTGCAGCGTCACTATGTAAATCACAGTTATTTGTTGATTTTAAATAAAAACTAGAATATCCGTTCCAAAGAGCAAACGATTACATCGTAATAAATGATCATTTTAGTAAACTAAGGATTATAATACATTACTACCTGAGATCTAGAAAGACCGCATAGTGAATAGGAGCTTAACGAGGCTCGAATAGTTGACCCAGTTTGCTGGATATTTGTTAGTAGAGGTCCGGTGTGGCATTATATAGTGGCCGATTCGGTTAATAACCTTATCCGACTAAGAGATGGCTTGCCAATCCTCCTACGATTTCAGCCTTATACCGATGTTGTCTTAGTGGATTTGTTGTAGATTTGACCGCATTTTTCTTGTGCGGGACAATATGTCTTAGTGGCCTGATGAGCAGGTTGTGTAATTTACATTATTATCCGAAACAAGCAATCGCCGTTCTCTAGAACGGTGCGTTGTTAAGTGGACATAAACGAGCGGCCCAATTCATCAGCTCGGCTCCTACATGTTACTCTTGAGCAAGGCATTCCGGCAGATAGCTAGCAGTGACTTGAATCCAACTGAGCAAACATATCGATTTAAAAATAAACTATTGTCTGTCATCTCCTATCTACGCAGAATAAATCCATACACCCTGGCCTTGATCGATATCAGTTATCACCAAAATATATAGTGGTTAAAGGGCGTAATACCGGCTCCTACTGATGAGTCACCAGTAAGCACGAAACGAATGTGCATGAGATTATACTTTCCGTTCATGCTGCCTTTGGTTTATCCTTCTGGTCACAACTGAACTATTTTTTTACTAGGTTCGCAACACCTAACACATACTTGCATATATATTAGTTCTCCGCAACAAACAGTATTTAACTGTTATATATTGAATTGAATGATGTCATGCTTACCGCGAAATGTGATAACTGATATCGATCAAGGCCAGGGTGCATGGATTTACTGGAGTTGTAATTCTCAATCATATTGGTACCATGTTCCGACTCGGAAACCATAGTGTTAGTACAAAGTACCTTTTCGGTACAATAATGTTGGTATCGGTTACTTACACAATAGCCATAGTGTTAGTATCCTTAACAGACTCGGTATATATATTATATAGTGTGAGTTAGCTTTGAAGTCGCATTGTCGTAGACTTTACGATGTTAGCTTCACTAGTGCAGGTTTACACATTCGTCTAGGAGATTGTACTTTCCTATTATCCCACATTCATGACCAAAATATAAAGTGGTTAAATGGCGTAATACCGACTCCTACTGATGAGTCGCCAGTAAGCACGAAACGAATGTGCATGAGGTTATACTTTCCGTTCATGCTGCCTTTGGTTTATCCTTCTGGTCACAACTGAACTAATTTGTTACTAGGTTCGCAACACTAAATACATACTTGAATATCCTCATTAAGCAATACTGTTAATAGAATCATTAAAACACAGGAAAGAAAGCGGCTAAGTAATCTAGAAAATCGACAATGATGAAAGGCATGCACCGGTGATGCAACATATAAGTACGGCGGAGTACATTCTCTACGATGACTTACTTCAATATTAAGATTTCGTGACAGCCTGTGTCAAATCACTAATGAATAAAAATAAATAGATAATCAGAAATTTATTTATATTATGAGCAATCTGTATATAGATTTCGGTGTGAAGCCAAGTTCTAAACAGACCTTGATCTCAATCTCTATTTTGTTACATTATGTTACGGATTAACTAACCTTTTTAAATAACTGAAAACCTTGCAGCGTGCGCATTGCATGAATCGCATGTGAAATGTCCTGAAAAACAATAAAGGCTTGGCCACGCATCTTCATAGTCTTCATTGCAACAATATCGATAAGTCGACCGTAGGCACTGAAGAGATAGTACAGCGCCTTCTTTAAATCTGTTTTTTTAATCTTGTCATTCAAGTTATTTACGTAGATCGTATGGTTCGGTCGAATATCCATTTTATAACCGTGTTCGTGTCTTGCAAAATTATAAAGTTTTAATCAGTTAAACATATAATAAATTCTACTGACACAATGAAAACTGTTACTTCTGTCTAACAATTTCAATAACAAATAAAAAACAAACACACCACATTTTTGTGACACTTGAACATAAGTATTACGTGTTTTTTAGCAACTGCCCAACAGTCCCACAGTTCTTAACCAAATATATAGTGTTAGGGGCGCAGTACAGATGAGTCGCCTGTAAGCAAGAATCGCATTTGTACATTATATTATATCTTTGTTACAAGTTACTCAATGGTTAATTTACAATAGTATATATATATATATATATATATATATATATATATATATATATATATATATATATTAGCTATCTTCAACAAAAATATATATATATAACTATTAGATACGTCATATAATTACCACGAAATGTGATAAATGATGTCGATCAAAGTCAAACGACAAGCTGGCTTTATTTAGTCACACCAACAGCGTTTTCAGTATCCTTGCCAATGCTTAAGATTTACACGAGTCTACTGTGTATTTATCCACCTAAAATTATAATATGAATGCAGGCAATTATGTATGTTGTATGTGGATATGCACGTAAATAGACATAAGTGTATGAATATGTAAGCATACATATCTGAATATATATTAATGGAGGTATGCGTTTACAAAAATAATATATGCGTACGCATTCTTGTATTTGTGTGTATGCGTGGGAGTTTGCACGTATGTATACAGGCATGCGCAATTTATGTTTGTGTATATTGGCATATATATGTCTCTTTGCATATATTTATGTCCTGATTTATGCATGGATGTATAAGTTATGTATGTAGGTATGCATGGTCATTTGTGTACGCATAATTATGCAGAAATATGTGCCCATGAATATGTGTGTTTCTTTGAATGTACATATACGTATATTCGTCTCAATATATATTTATTCATAAATTAAGACAGATCCTACGAGAATAGCAGAACTGTGTGCACCATCCTTATCTACGCGTTATCGGCCTCGTACCCGTGGATCCGTGGAGTTTACTTAAAACGGTAAATGGGTCATCGGTATTGTCCTTAGATCACGATTCCTCTAAATAGCCGAATTTTTGCGGCACGCTTAAATGCATCTATGAATATCAGCGACAGAAACCTTAATCAACATTGCACTTTGTTGTATCGGCATATACTCTCAGTAATTTTCTAACAGACGACATCAAAAACGATATTTACTCCGACCTAGGCTCTTTACTAAGTAGAGCAAGAATTTCAGGTATAGCTTTGGTTATTGTTGATATAAATGCTCAAGCTGGGCACTTAAATAACGCAAAATTTCATTTAGGAAGGAGACGCACTTTAAGCTGGATGTACAACGTAATGGTGACCGATGTTATTTATAATTCTTACGTTATACCTGCGGACGCACTTACTGTATGGA
The DNA here is from genome assembly GCA_029291075.1 of Eudiplozoon nipponicum. Lineage (NCBI taxonomy): Eukaryota > Metazoa > Platyhelminthes > Monogenea > Mazocraeidea > Diplozoidae > Eudiplozoon > Eudiplozoon nipponicum. The sequence goes on from JAQBSW010002195.1 coordinate 46,652, forward strand.
GCTCATACTACGGCAACGACGCCATCTACTTCGCCCATAGTTCTTTCTCAAGAATAACGAAGTTTGCACACCATCTTGCTTATGTATAACATCTTTGTTTAAAAGAATCAGTATTCAATTTGGATGGACGATAAATTGTCAGTTCAATTTTGGAACGATAATGATCAGCGACTGTTGGATGGCTGCACAAACTCCAGATGTAGTGTGACGTTGTGTCTCATAGCGTCTCGCAGTTCAAGGACAACGGCAGTATAAATTACTTATTGATGGAATGTTTGCATCCAGGACTGTACTTCGGACCATGCACTTATCCATCGTAATTTTCGGGAAATCGGTCAGAGCAAACCGATCTGGATTGTGAAAATTCAAAATTACTTTAGACGAAGGTAAGTTCCACTACACACAATGTAGGTACTACTGTATGCGGAATTGAAGGCTTTCATAGAAATATTCATTGGGTCTATGTAATATCTATGGAAATACTTGAAACTATTCGCCAAATTAAAGTTTGCCCGGCATATAATAATACACGTAGAATTGTAAGACGCAAACATAAAGTCTAACATTTGCCTTCGATATATTTTGGAATAGAAAGGATGAAAATATGTAGGCGTTCGCATCAGGTAACAGCTTCAACTTATCCACGCAACAGGTCCTAGTTAGTGAACACCAAAGATGATAGTACCCATCTAATAACCGATAAAATAAGTCGCCTTGATAGGTGGGATGGACACTTCAAAGAGGGCAGGTGGGTCAATCCAGATTCTCGAAAGTATGGATGTATCATCATTGTGTATTTTTAATCCCAACCAACCATCATAGTTAGAAATATGGCAATCAATCCCATTTCTTAATCATCGCAAAGCTGCAAGCCCCCATGATTTCCTTCCGAGCTTATTTAAGGATGGTGCCGATAAAATATCAGGAGCACTAATTTTTTTTACTATACGGAATAAGGAGACCTCGTCGCTTCCTTTGAGCGTGCCGAACATCATTCCCATCCTCAGAAAAGATAATATTAGTTCGTGTGGTTATCATAGTGCTATCACTTTGACCCAAGTCGCACATAGGCTATTTGGATCAATTATCTAATGCTGTCTTAGCATTTCGCCAGAATCACATACTATAGAAGAGAAAAACAAGATTCCAGTCAGGACGAGGTTGTATAGATATTTTTATCTACAGACAAGTACTTGAAAAGTGACATACATATCGCCGTCGAATAAAATCGACAGCCAGAGATCAAGGGTGCATTTGACTCGGTGGGTCGTAATGTTCTATTTGATATTTTGTCGAGAAATGATGTGCCCACTTAATTTGTTAATATCATACGTGCTCTCTACAACGAAATAACACCACTTTTCTACCAGCACCCGAGTTCGTCAAGGCTGTCCTTTTTTCTCCTTTTTGTTTAATATTGTACTATTATTCAACATTCGAGATGCTGCTCAGGCCACTGAATAGATTAGCAGACGTTGTTCGGCGTTTCGGTTTGAAATTCACAATCTCTAAATGTAAAGTACTTTTATAGGATCATCCACCTCTCACAACTCAACGGCTACAGAGTAAATATCTGGACATAGTTGACAGGTTTACATACCTCGGTAGCTCTATCAATAATATAGGCAATAGACGAAATGAACATGAGAGTCGCAAAAGCTAGATTAGCTCTCTCCAACCTTCTACATTTGAGGAGAAACGCGAGTATTTCGCACCGCCATAAAGGTAATGCATACGAGCAGTTTTACAGTAAGCTAGTAATACTTGGCATCTTGGAGCTGATAATTTTAGACGCTCACATGCATACGCCCATTAATAAATGAGAAGCACGTCACATTTAGGCTACTAACAATGAATAACCAACGTTGACAATCGTATAAGTATTTCTGGATCATTCAAGCAGTGATCCTCGTTAGAAAAACAATTAAGACTCCATCAACTACATAACCTGGTCAAAGTTTTAGTATGCTCTCAATACGATTGTCCAGTAGAACACTTATCTCTCACACAGCGCAAGATTAGCCAAGGACACAAGGTGGGCAGATTTAATCATGGAAGAAAAAGTTTAATTCCACGATGATAAATTGGGTAGTATAGTACCCACTCGTCTGCCAGGACGGGGACCACCTGCACATCATAGTTCTCTGTCGGATACTCAGCGCGATATGGCATCGAGTTAACCTTAGTGGCTTTCTTGTTGCAGATTTCTAGTCGAATCATCATCGAAATCTTCTTTTCGTTGTTGTGCAGAGTAAGCTGCAAGGTTAGGCTGTGTTTATGACGTTAATGACGCAAGGAAGCTGTATTTCCGATCTTGCTTAACCTTAAAACTGATTTAGCCGTGTGTTAACGCATAGTAACTAGGTCCTGACTCTATAAGTCTAATAATTTGTCTGCGTAGGTTATTATTTTTAACATTTAATATGTTTTATTGTTTTTTTTAAACTTATTTTTATTGTTAGTTACTAATGACTTTAGTATTGTCGTACATGACGAAAACGATGATGATGATATCAATTTCTGGTGAGAGCTTGTGTTTCGATCGCCTAGAAAGCTACACCTGATATTTGAATTTAAAATATTATTAGCGTATTATTTGATGGTTTATTACTGTCTACAGGTAAAAACGTTAAAAAACAGTAACTTACAAATTGACAGGAATTATGACTTGTTCTTTATAAAATACATTTCCTAAGTAAGCCTGCTAAAACCAACGTCAACCTCATAAATAGAATTATGTTAGCATGAAATACTGATGTTCCATTGTTGAATAACGAAGAAATTTACTGGCATGGTTACCCATTCATAGTCAAAATTTAGCTTACTTGCGAAATGCTGGTTGAGTAATATCACTAGTTAAACTCTCATGGGCTGATGAGTTGCTTACAATTGGTTTGTTTGCCACAAAAAATAATCTCAGATCCGACCCAGGCAAGCCCAATTACATTTTTCATTTGGATTTCTGGCGTACGAAAAGCTAAGTAATTAAAGCTCAATTTTGTGTTAGATCAAAATTAGGTTAGAAACATAATAGGCATGGCCATTGCACGCAGTACTTTTGTCAGAGAGAGAGAGAGAGAGAGAGAGAGTAATCCGTTGAATAGCAATTATTAATAAATCTTATTTCTACCAGTAGGTACAGCCATTATTCTGGATTCTTTAATATTTCACTCATTCAATCCACACTGTACATTCTTCGTAACCAATTTAGACAACTTCTATTTCGTAACACCATGTGATGTGTCATAGCTTTCAATGTGAATGTCTCCGCAATTAATGAATGTGTCGTATTTTGCGGCACATATGTTACATTTGAACCTGTTCATTAGGTTTCTGTTCCAGTCTAGTTTGAATTTTTGAATTACTTTCTGATAGTTTAAGTAAAGATAAAGAGTACTAATAGCAATAGCTTCAAAACGGACACTTTTAATCAAGTTTGCGCGCCATTGCTTTTAGATATACCACATTTTTCTAAGGAAAGGAAAGCATATTTAATAACAAAGTGAATAATGGCCGGTTTATTTCGAAAAGAATATTAAACATATATGAAGCTCTTAATGAAAGACAACAAATCTTTTATATAAAAAGCAGTCCAAATTGGAAAATCTCCATAAAAAAATATATTAGTTCAAAATGTTGAAATTAAGGAAACGAAAGTAAACTCATTTTAAAATGGGACTTGCAAAGTCTCATGGTAGGGCAGCGCACAAACAAATTTTTTGCTCGCACAGTTCTAGGCAACATCGATTTATTTAATGAGCTTCCAAATAGGGAAACATACCACTTAACTTCTTTTACCTAGTGTGAAGGATAAGGTTGCACTTCTATCTGAATTTAACATTATCCATATTAGGAATTGTTCCTATGGACAATAATATGTAGGCAGATGCAATGCAAGATTAAATTCACAGACCAAACTGTTTGATGTTTCACGTACGCCTATAATTAAACATATGTAAAAAGTAAAATACACCAACAGAGCTTTGCAAATTTAATAATAGATGGGTCTGTTGGCATGCTTCCCTATTTGGAAGCTATTTGCAATATCGACGTTGTCCAGAATTGTGCAAGCAAAAATTATTTGTCCGCACATTGACACTACCATGAATTTTCCAAGTCCCATTTAAGACGGTGCTTAAATACGAATCTAAGTTTCATCAACATGAAATTTTACTAGACATCCTAAGACTAATTATTATAATCAAGGTTGCGGTCTTGATATAAACACCTGACCCATTAATTACTTACATATGTCAGTATAAATTAAGAATTGTATAGTGTAGAAAAGGCAATTCATCCAGTAGACCGGTTTCGTCCTTATTGGGAACTCATATGAGAACAGAACAGATATTAGACCAGCGTCATCAATCATTCTATCGGATTGGCAACAAAATGAAGAAAAGATATCTACGTAAACGGTATCACAATCATAATTCAGTGGCAGATATTGCGGAACCATAGAAACAGTTTAACAATGCCATTTGAACACACTATTGTTTAACCCAAAAGGCTAAATGAACATCAAGAACAAAGCAATACGAAAGACAACATAAGGGAGGAACATTGTAGCATGTAACAGCCAACAAAGCGAATATCTTTACAAAACTCAATCCATCGATGCAACCACCAGGTTTTAAAATTCATTTCCTAATGCAATGAAAATGATCCCTACACACGCACACATATACATATGAATTCACAAATCAACCCAAAATAAACCACCATTAAGAAGTATAAGTAAAGCTGAAAATCAGACTAGTCATCGCCGACTTAATCAAATTCAAAACAAGAATCTATATAAATGAAAGATTGTAAATTGTTGTTGGTTATTCTCCAAATCAATCGGCCAACATCCATTTTGTTATACTGTGCAATATTCGAAGACCTACATACTTACCTATATATGGCAGTGAAAAATTAGTTACTTTTCGCTGTTTTATGACTGCGCTTGATGATGAAACGTTAGCGCAAAAAATAAATGATTGCAACAATAGCTCATTCTTTTAGAATGCGCGTCTTAATAAAATTGATATTACTATTTAAATGTGCAATTATGAAAACTTCAATCAGAAAATAGAACCAATATTATATATATATATATATATATATATATATATATATATATATATATATATATTATTTTCAGTTCTCTACAAGCAAAAACAGAGAAAATGCTCTGGCTTTTGAAGCATGTAATTAATAAGATGAAGTCTCCGCTTAAACGTGCAAAAATAATTCCAAAAAGAAGTTAAATTGGACTGGAAACAAATACATAACCGATATGCCTTTAAAATAGCCAACGCTTCTGCAATATACGACACATACATCAATTACGGACGTAATTACAATGAAAGCGATGACACACCAAATGACGTTACGCAAAAGAGTAGTAGTCTAAATTGCGCAAAACAAAGGCTAACATAAAAAAGAGGAGATTGGTTACGACAAATGTACAGTGGGATTGGATGAAAGAATATACTAACGAATCCAGAAAAAATAGCTGTAGATACTGGTAGAAATAAGATTTATTAATAAATGTTATTCCATAGAGTACGTTGTTTTGTTCTTACATTTAAAAAATGGTGAAATTAGAAACTATCAATATATATATCTACACATATATATGCATGTGAATCGTACCATGGATTTTATTATAACTCACGGTCAAAATAAACATTCAATAAACTAGATGATCTATTCAAATTAAAAAGCAGAGTGAAAAGCACAGTATTTTTAACTAACAGCCGACCTAGAACAAAAATTATTTTGTATAAGAACTGGTTTATGGCTACTTTGTGTGATCAGGTCTCGCGTCTGAAATAGTTTACATGCGCAGATCAGCATGCAACGAAAAACTTTCCAATGTGTTTAAATATAGCAGCAACAATTCAGGCATTATAGTAATATGCGGCCAAAACAGACTATACACAAAAATGGAGAAAGTATTTAATTATATTACTAAATTCTTTCGTCACGAGCACAAATCAAATGAAACATACAAAGGTGAGCGAATAGTATTAAATGAAATCATAATATTATACGATATCGGTTTAAATTATGACGCACATCAGCCCAAACCAGTTGGACTATACAATTACAAAATAATCGATTTCACGGGTGGTGGTAACAATTCTTTAAATCAAGTTTAGGAGCTTTAAGTATACACCAATCCCATTGTAGTTAACCAGTCGTCGAAAAACATAACAAAACTAATGCCAGCCGCAACGTATTGACGCTTTCCGACCTTCCATGATCATCAGCAGTGTACGACAGCAAACTGACTAGCGAGGAAGAAACGTAATGGCATATATATGGAAAGCAAAATTAGATATGCGGCTCTCATCTCTAGTAGACTTGCATACATTGTACGTGACTGGAAATGTCGGTTGCACAATTTCTATTCAGTCACGAAACATTAGCTTTTTATAGCTTTCGGCACACAAACATATATAGACAATACAATTAAACAATAAGTTATAGCTCGGGTGATGATAATAAATCTTTAAATCAAATTTGCGGGCTTGAAGTAAACACCAATCCCATTGTATTTAACCAGTCGTCGAAAAACAACAAAAAACGATTGAAAGAATGGGTAACTGAATCTAGCTCCAGTAAAAGATTAAGAACATCAGATTAAGATTGACTAATTAATGGGTTTTTATTCAAGAAATGAATAATCAATTATTATGAATATAGTCTTGAAAATTTCATCTCTAACTATTCGTTTGATTTTAAAACAATTAGTGATTTCAGCTTTAATTTTCTGTTTTGCACCCCCACCCTACCTATTGAAATTATTCTAATAATACAATATTTATAAGTAATAATTTGTCTGACGCGTGCAAAGAGTATATTAATATCTATAGACTGCTGTTTCATTTAGATGAACGTACATGTGTATCAAAAATAGTTTAACCAAATTTTTTAGTTGTGCATACACATACGCATGCACATACGTGGCGTGCGCCAATAACTGTTATTAGTCTTTCGGACTTCTGGTTTTAACACTCATGGCATGTTTTTATGACGAGTGTTTCTGAATTATGGGTCTCTCCCATCCCAGTTACGTCATTTACATTGAGTGTGTAAAACGAATAGTTATCGCATGCAATTGATAAATTATTATTCAGCCACTCTGGTCTAAATTAGTTATAATGAAAACAACGGTTATGAAAATGCACACACATACATGTGACACGCGAATGTCTAATGAAAGGTCAGTCTGAGGTATATAAATATTGTGACTAGATGAAAAAACGCGCTTGCTTTATTTTTTTTCGTGAAATGCAACTGATGAAGACCTACGGTAATGTAGATCGAAATATTTTGCAAAAAGAAAATTACTCGAACAATGAATGCTGTGTTAGTCAAAACGCAGATTAGGTAATTTCAATTAATCCAGGTACATACCACAGAAATTCCTTCAACATAACAAAAATACCGCCAGTCGCAACGCACTGACGCGTTTCGACCTTCTATGATCATCATCAGAATACAACGGCAAACTGACTAGCGAGGATGAAACCTCATTGCATATATATGGAAAGTAAAATTATTTATACGGCTATCACACTTAGTTGTCTTGCACAAATTGTACGTGACTGGAATTGTCGGCTTGACAATTTCTATGCAGTCACGAACATTAGCTCTTTGTAGATTTCGCCACACACACACACACACAACATATATAGGAAATACAATTAACCAATAATTGATTGAGGGGATAGTGGTAAAAATTCGCTAAATGATTAGCTCGCGTAATTGAAGGATTGCATAAACTAATTGTTAATTAATCTGTTGGCGATTTCTTTGAGTTTTATATTATAAATCAAGATATCAATGTTAAATTTAAGATTAGAGGGAGTTTTAAGTTTTGTATCAAAACAGACTTGACCTAAATTGTTTATATTGCGTCAGTTCTGTATACTACCTTTTGAAGTATATATATATATATATATATATATATATATATATATATATATATATATATATATGTGTGTGGGTGTGTGTTTGTGTGAACTTGATCCATCTCTACTTACACCACTCATCTTTAGCATGTTAAATTTTCGATTATTAATGTTTAAGCTATGAATTTTAGTATCAGTTGTGTCCCCTTGTTTATACAACATTCATTTGAGGCTGAAATGTTTCAGCATGTGATAACATTGAAAACTGTTGCTCGATCATAGTAGAGGATTGCTACTGTCCTAATCTTGGATCTGTTTTTGGCATGCGTATAATCAGAAGCACACATTGGGTTTTCGCGCCACTAGTATCGCACAACCATTCATTAAGGCTCACTAATGTTCACACCAACGATGAAGTCTACCATCAAGTAAGAAGTCAATAGTTATCCGCTGGACCACTCGTTAAAAAACAACACATTCTTGGTCCACGATAGATATCACATGAATGATGCCGCGGTACAAATGCGGAAACGTCGTCCGTCGCGTTTCTAACTATAATATAGCAGAAAGCTGAAAACCCACCTACGAAGTAAAAGAGATTAGGCGAGGCCAAAAACACAACAGCATACTATTGAATATGCACAAAAATTTGATAAATTTATGTATAATAATATAATAATGTAAGGTGTCGTATCTTTTTATCAACAGAAATACTATTATATGACTCTGTTACAAATGAGAGCTTCATTTTCAGATGTATTAATGAAGTTCAAACCGCAATGCATGTATATATAAAGTAAAAATAGATATGCGACTCTAATATCTGATTCATGAGGTTAGATGCCAAAGATCAATTGCCAATTCTCTCCAAATCATTCAGTCTACAAATTCTCATGTATGGACGCACGAAGATGCAATTCATCAACAGAATCCAGCAAAATTTACCGCAGAAATTGATTAAAAAGAGGTTGGCGCCGTCATGTAAATCAGCTATTTCCGATCATATATTAGAAACGGGGCACCCATTCAATTTGAACAATTTCTCAATTATATATAAAGCAAAAATAGAAAATTATTATATATTTATGAAGCCCTTTATATACAACAAACACCTGGTCTATATTTAAATACTGTTTGTTGCGAGGAACTAATATATATGCAAGTATGTATTAGGTTTTGCGAACCTAGTAACAAATTAGTTCAGTTGTGACCAGACGGATAAACCAAAGGCAGCATGAACGGAAAGTATAATCTCATGCACATTCGTTTCGTGCTTACTGGCGACTCATCAGTAGGAGCCGGTATTACGCCCTTTAACCACTATTTATTTTGGTGAAGAATGTGGAATAATAGGACGTCCTATTATCCCACATTCTTCTACCAAATATATAGTGGTTAAAGGGCGTAATACCGGCTCCTACTGATGAGTCGCCAGTAAGCACGAAACGAATGTGCATGAGATTATACTTTCCGTTCATGCTGCCTGGTCTATATATTCAAAAGTTTCATCATGATAGTCTAATCGACCGGTTACGAATCACAAAACCCAACAATTATCTAGCATCCAGGCAAGATCAAACACTCTCTCGACCCGACTCAACAAACATTCCACCGGATTGGCAACAAACTGAAGGAAGAAAAACAGCTGCAAATACGGAGAAATAAATTTCGATACAATATGAGAAATCAACACTGCAATCCGCACTTACATTTACCAAGTGGAAAATAAACAAAATTGCGGAACAATGAGAAAAGAAAGATTAAACTCGGATAAATAACATTCGTAAACGCTACAGCGAAACAATGCGAATAGTTGATTAGCTTTCAATCCATCAATACAAGAATGACCAGACATTCTTTAAAATACGGAGAGAAAGAAATTCACATGCAAACAGGCAGACACAAACACTAAATAGAAAACTGAATCAGATTTGTTGCCACCCACATAATCAAATGAAAACCAAGGATGTATATAATTGGGTTCAGTTGGTTAACTTGCAATCCATCAATACGAGAATGACCTGATCTCAGGCATTCTTTGAAATAAAGCGAGTAAGACAATCAAATCAAAACAGGCACACACCGACACACGCTTACACACTTAATAATCAGCCAAAACAATAAATAGAAAAACAGAGTCAGATTTTTTTACAATCACATAATCAAATGAAAACCAAGGATGTATATAAATGGAAGATTTTAAGTGAAGTTTAGTAGTCTCGAAATAAATGGTTATTTTCAATTTTGTTATCAAGGTGTTTTTTCTTCCTAGTTCGGAATATACTGTGTAATATTCGAAGGCAATGGACATACTAAAGAATATATATATATATATATATATATATATATATATATATTATATAACAAGTTGTCGAAAAGCATAGCAAAACTACCGTCATTAACACGTAGCGACGCGTGATGACCATTAGAGTACGATGGCAAACTGCCTAGCGAGGGTCAAACTGCAATCATATAAAATGGAAAGCAAAAATCGATATTCGGACCTCTCCTCTAGTAGTCTTGCACACAATGTACGTTACTGGAAATGCCGGCTGTACAACCTTAATGCAATACAAACATTAACTTATTTGCAGCTTTAGCCAATTTGGTATAATATTATGAGTAGCTATAACAATTTAAATTTGCGGACTTGACTGACGGTAGTTTTGTTATATTGTGCCATAGTTAGACTGAACTGAATGAATGAATATTTACTTCAAGCTCACAAATATTATTTAAATAATTATCGATAATCGTGTTTTTATAAAAATAGTTATTTTCAATAATTATTTGGCCAGAAAAATGAAAATAATGCCAATGCCTTGTTAAAAAAAATAGCGTACATCATTTAAGCTCACCGACCTATGGAAACATCATGTGCAGACTTCCACAACCCAGACATTGTTTACAGCTAATACATTCATGTACATACATGCACATATGTATTGCCCATAGAAGCTAAACACATCATAAGATTAATTTATTACTCTCTTTGTATTTATTGAGTGTTCACTAGTAGGCATAATTGCTGCAGCGAGAATGCGAAGCAGCGAGCGTTGGGTTCAGATTTATACTAGTGCACCTCAGAATGTAAACCACGCCTTGTATGCAGTTACTGGTTTTTTAACCACCTAACGTGTATATAACAAATACTGTTTGTTGCGTAGAGCTAACACATATGTACGGATAAAACAAAGTCGGTATAAACGAACGGTATAATCACGTGTGCACATTCGTTTCGTGCTTACTTACGACTCATCCAGTGGGAGCTGGTATAACATCCTATAGCCGCTAAATATTTGGGTGGTGAATTAAGGACAATTAGACGGTACAAGCTGCTATATAAATGTATAAACCAGCAGTAGCGAAGCCCACCCCATATACAGTCTTCGAGATTGCGATTTTAAAGTTAATTTACTGTCTGTAGAGTACCAAAACTATGACCATTTTGTCAGTACCCGATACCAACATTATGGTACTGCAAAGTTACACATAACTAACACTATGGTTGCCGAGTCGGTACATGGTACCAACACAATGAATTTCAATGTATGCTAAAGTTCACAAAAATTGAGAATTACAAATATTTTTGAACACCCGTTACTTCCGCAAATGCATACACTCTAGTATTGATCGACATCAGTTATCACATTTCACGGTAATCATGACAACACCTAATACACAGTTGCATTTTATATCTCGGCCAGAATAGCTGCTACCGAGAAAGGAACCCATGCGCATTTTATTACGATTCATAATGCATATATATATATATATATATATATATATATATATATATATATATATATATATATATATATATAGCTAATGCTTTCCATCTACTAGACCAGTTTTGCTCTTATTAAGCATTCGACAGTAACATTCTTAGCTGCTGCGACCGAGGATCGAACCAGCAAGTATTTATTTCAGGAGCATACAGCACATCTTTTACGACGAACAAGATGTACATTGCAAGCAACAATGAACAAAAGTATGAATGAACTATAAATAATTTGTCAGTATAAAATAAGCTATGCAGAATACAACACAAAAGATATGTCAACCGGACCGGTTTCTATTCTTGGGTATACATCAGCAGATGGCGGAAAGCCTAACGGGATTTCTTCACACGGAATTGAGTTCAGTCATCAAACCAATCATCTACACCACTGAATCCAAGAATTGTACGAAGTTTACAGTTATACAACAGATAGGTTTTTAGTCATTCTTTCCATTAATCATAACAAACAAAAGCACGAAATTCCACAGACAAATTTACTAAGAGTAGCAAAAAACTAGGTTGAAAATATACTTTATTTTATAAGAAACTTTACCAGAACACACGCCTGTATATAAGTGTAGACGATAAGACAATAAAATTATCTAAATATGTAAGAGTTTAATTCAATTTATAAACCAACAGTAGTAGAAATTACTCAAAGTGAACAGTGCCCTTGGTTGCGTATAATGTGTCAATAACCGGTTTAGTTATAAACCCAGAAAGTAAGGAGCATAATGTATATATACAAAATCATATCAAATAAAAATTACTTTTATGACACAGAATGAACATTCAACCGTCAGTGTATTAACTAGTATACACTTGACCCATAATATTACCAATCAATAATCAATAAATTTTACACATCATTTGGTACAATATAACAGTGGTAAAGAGAAAACACAAAGAAAATAATATGGAATTGAAGATAATAAAAAATAAATTGATTTCCAGAAAATGACGGTTACAAATGTCACAATAAAAACGGTGCCATGGTCTCAAAAATTGACCATTAAATGCAATCTGAATTATTCTTAAACTTATACCCCTAACAGACGTTTCGACTTCTCGGGTTTAGAGCAATCTTATGATGATAATACAGTAGTGTAAGATGGAATCACGAAAAGATTTGCAGTAGCTTACAAAGTGTTAATGAGACGACATTGGCGCACAGACTATCTTAACGAAACAGAGACAACGTGATACGTCGCATAGCCTCAATCGATCAAAACAAATTTTGCATATAAGATAAAAGATGCGAATTTGATGATTAGTTAGTTCATCAAACATGAAAACCTAGCAAGCTGGCACAAAAGACTACTGACTTATTAACGTCGACGCACATCAATTCGTTCGTCTATTTCTTCGCGAATGTGATTCTAATAGGGTGGCCCGGTCTAACGGCAAAACCTTGGAGGCCGTGTTTCGCGATTCCTGCTTCCGATTCATTGCTGAATTCGACAAAAGCAATATCCGATCGACCCGGAACCATACGAACTTCACGAAAGCCGGAAAACTGTGTGAATAGCATGCTAAGCATGGCCTCGTCTGCGTCGTTCGGCAGATTAGTGATGAATAAAATCTTGTTCGGAGGCTGATCCGGAATATGTGCTAAATTTGGAATTGCCGCGGCGCCTCCGTGTGCTACTGAAGTATTTGATTGGTGCATATGGTAGCCAGATGATGCGGCTGCATAACCCTGGCCTGATTGTGGAAGTTGAGAAGAGGCCTGGTTTGCAGATGCAGAAATACCGGACTGATGATAGCCCGAACCTACACCACCACCGGGTACCATCGGACCAGATCGTAATGCCTCCGGTGGCGGTATGGTAGCGCCATTTGTTGACCCCGCTTGAATGGTTTAAATAAATATCAATGAAAAATATATGATTGTACGCACATTAATTATGGCAGAAAACAAGTAATAGTGTACAGAGTGTTAACAAAATTAATTTTAAGATGGTATTAAAGTACTTTCGATTTGCAGCAATAATCACCCAAACGTATCGGCAATAATTTCATTAAATAGCAAAAAATAAAAAGGCAATTGGCAGCAGACACTTTCAAAATAAGACCGACTATTTTACGAGCTTTAATCATTTTTTTCTTCAAAAAATTTACGACGCGTATATAAATAAATTCGAAGTCTTCTATAGAAAATCAGAAGACTGGTTTCATGGTAAAATAAGTCACACTCCCACTGTATAAACCAAAAGACAACTCAAATGGTTGTGCCGATAAATTACTTCCTCGGAGCAGTCCAAAAACCATATTCGTGTTAATAAGTTCAACTTTAGTAACTATTAGATGAACTGTCTGCAGCTAATTAAGGGGTTTTTTAAACGATTATTTTTTTAAACTATTGATAAAGTCAACGATACTATTATAGGTTCTATGAAATTAAATCTCGATATTAAATGCACGTAACATGATAAGGCATAATAAATCTTTTAAGCTAATTCATTGAATGTGTGCCTATTTACGTGAAGCACTAGAATTATTTATACATAATGCTCGATTATAAATTAATTAATTTGCCAATATGATAAATAAAATTACTAAGTAATATTTTAAGAAATAAAGAAAAATAGCACTCTTCAGAATAGAATTAGACATACGTTGAGCAGATTGGCCGTTTCTCGATGCAGAATTAGCATTTGCACTGGAAGCTGCAGCGGCTTCGCGTTGCATTCGACGACGAATAGCTCGAGCGCTTTGTCCACCTTGGCCAGCCTGATTCTCTAAGGCGTGCAAGGCCGCGGCTGACATTGCTTCCTCGGCAGCAGCTGCAGCTGCTTTTGCGCCTTTGCGCTCAGTTCGTGGCCTCTCAACATAGGTACCCTTTTTCTTGGCTATAATGTCAGAGTCGGATTTCGCAAATTGTATGCGCATTGGTTTCTCATACAGTGGAAAGCCTTGCATAGCACGTAATGCATTAGTTGCACTCGACAACTCAGTGAAAACAACAAATGCTTGACCGTGCATCTTCAAGAATTTACCTGATATTAAATATTTAGAAATAATATATTATACATTCTGATAAATAAAATGGATTAAAGTGGTAAAGTAAAACTATTTGTTCCATACCGGGTGTTTTTCACAATGTCCAAACACGATAAAATAATAGTGGCATTAAACCTAAATATTTTTACTCTAACATAAAATCATCAATATCATCACCTCGGGCAGTAGTAAAAAGCGTTAGCAAATGATGTCTGAACGCCCAGTAACCCGGTGAAGAAAGAATAAACTAAAATGAAAAACAAAACAGGATAAATTACAAAACAATTTATTTAGTTATTTATTATGCTGATCCAGTTAACAGGCGTACGTTTACCTAGATAACACCCAGGAAGAACATTAAATCTCTACCCACCACCATTAAGACCAAGTCAGCTTTAAGGTAGGGCATCATTGTCAATACTAATCCCCTCTTACTTCAATCAATCGCGTCTTAAAAACAACCAAACCTCGAGCCTAACCCTGACCAGCTAAGAAAAGAAATTTACGAAGATGACAGATATAAATCCACAACTAGACCACTACGTAGCTCAACTTGATGCTTTATCGTGTCGGGGAGTCCAAACAAGACCTACGATGCGCGCGTGAACCAGACAAGCCGGTCCTATGCCACATAATTCGAATGTAGTTGGCATTAGCTATTTCTGCAGTTTCATACGAAACTTTGGCGCTAGATGAGAGAATAATGCTCTACCGGGTAATTGATCTGAAGGCATACACAAAATGTGAGCAGCCAAATTATGTAAACCGGTAAACTACGACCTCATTTAGTATATAATTCACGCGAATGATTAATCGAAGCAAATAACCCAGATATAACTGAAGTCAAGTTTATACTACGATGGTTGTCATACGAATAATGATTGCCTTTTTGAAGATAAGAATGATGGAAAACTACATACAAGCGGCACAGTGTACACATGAAATAGGTTATGGAATACATCAGGAATTGGCGCCATCATTCTTAAATAAGCTCAGAAAGAAATCAGCCGGGACACAGCTTTGCGTCGTTTAAGAGAGAGAATTGCATTCCGTATTTTTAACCCTCATGAATAATCGAAATGTATGTTTCACACTGATGATGCAGACATACTTTCAGGGATCGGAGCTGACGCGTGCCCACGAAAGCGTTAAACTCACTTATAAGACAACTTACTTACTTTACTTTACTGCGGCTGACTCCTTTTGGAGGATAAGCCAGCTCCATTGATTTCATGGAGTTTCTTGGGAATTTGGTACAAGTGGTGTCCCCTCACCACTCGGCTTTTTGATCGAGGACGCACCTCTAGCCTTTGCACATCCAAGCGCAGTCTGCAAGGCAGCAGTAAGTTGCATGGTTGCCGGTGGCTGTTGAGAGCTCATACGCCATTGGGAAGTACAGGGTACTGTCCAGGAGTCCATGTAATCCTGTGGCTGTTGAACCCTTTTGTGGCGGGGAACACACGCCGAGTCATGGTGCCGTCGTCGGGCTCATGTGGTATTTTATAAGAGATCCGTTTGCCGGTCGGAAATCCACCACGCCCTGGTGACACCACCGCCATAGCCCCGTTAGCCCATGTACGATCGGTCATCGAGACATGGTTGACACCGTCGTACCACGTTGAGGAGGGGATGGACTTTACGACGGCAACACATTGTATCGATTAGTATATGGTTATTACTAACAACCATAGTTATGCTAACTATTTATTTTATCAGATTTGTTGCGCGAATAAGCTGGAACAAACATCGACTATTGCCTAATGCGAACTCTTCTACACTTTTCCGTCTTTCTACCCCAAAGTGGTTGAAGATCGACATTCAGCAGCGGATAAGATAGTGTCTTACATATTTTTGAAGATCCTTAGAAGCCGAGCTAGTCTCGAAAATGTTCAAACATTTTACAAAGACCCAATGAAAATTTACACAGTAGTATATAATCCCACCTGCATTAGAACGTGCATTTTGTATAATGAAACTGGAATTTTCAACATCAAATCTAGTTAACTATGACTTTGGAATACATAAATATTTTTGTCGGACAGGTGGTTGTTCGCATATCTTACAACCATTTGAAATTCAATACAATGGTTTTAAATGCATGGAAGAGCTTATATATATATATATATATATATATATATATATATAATCGATATGAAAACATTTACATAAGATGAATCACACTGTTTCCTTATATGCTTATGTAGATAAGCTTATTATATATGGTGTGTTTCTTAAATATATATGTACAGATAATATAAATTATATATTACTTATATAAGATATGGGGTGAACTCACATAGTTGCTTATCTGATTCTGCAATATATATATATATATATATATATATATATATATATATATATATATATATATATATATATGTATGAGAGGTTTTCCCATGGTTTCTTGTGTTAATGTAGATATGCATAATACGTATGGTGCGTAGACGTGTATATGTATGAATATTTATATACATTCATAATGAGTGAGGATAATATACATATATTATTGACGTGTCATGTATTTAGAGTGATCATCATGTCCAGCCATACAAAAGTCAAAATTGACTAATGTTTCACTGCCATATAACCATAAGGAGTGAAAAAGTGCATAAAAGAATTTAGACAAATTATTAGTGAGATTTACGAGAGAGAAGGACTAACTTGCTACTATGAGTAAATTTATCCGGATAACTCACAGAAATGAGGCAAGCTAAACCTCTCCACAACACCAATATGGTCAAGTTAGCATTCGGGAAAGGCGATATCAGCAATCACTGTATCACGTTATACATAAACCAAACCTCGCAGAATTGTAGGTGCCTGGAGTTAAAAGAACTCTTCCTTGTTGATATATATATGTTTATTGATGATTTGAATACATAGACATATTAGTAGACATTTAAATATTCACAAATGTGCGTTTGACTAATTTACTAACTGAGAAACTCAAATGGTCGTTTGTATTTTTATTTATATAACAGAACTACCGCCAGTTTTGTTATGTTGTTCGACGACTGGTTAAGCAAAATGAGACTAGTGTTTACTTCAAGTTCGCAAACTTGATTTAAAGAATTGTTACTACCAACCGCGAAATCAATTATTGTTTAATTTAAAACAATATTGTTTATACTTTAATATTCGAACATTTAAATACTTCTGTCTGTTTTATATTAAGGCATTGAACATAGATTATCTGTAAAAGAGTCGTTTGTTAACAGTACGTAAAGAGAGTTTCAAAAGTCCGAAAACATGTTGAATAAATATTGTAAATATGGTGTCCTTACTTCACAGATTTTTAGCTATCGCGGCAGATCTTGGAACCTATCCACCGCGATAAATGAGAGTTCACTATAGACAAGGTTATTAAAAACGCCGACGTACTACTACACAGGGTCAGGTAATCGACAGGTCTTTATGTTTATGACAAAGGACCGACGCTAATTATAAATTAATCTTAACCAATCCAAATAGATAACTATAACTTAACAAAAGATAAAATGTGCATTATTATTTAAAAAACGAACAAACCTGTAATGATATCTAAAATTTCGCCAAACTGAACAAAAACCGCGTATAAAGATTTCTTCAAATCATCTCTCTTGATTTTGGAGTTGAGATTGTTTATATAGATCGAGTTATTTGGAGTAGATACAGCTGGTTCGGCAACGGCAATAGAAGTTGCCATGGGAATGGCTGCAGGTATAGCAGGAATTCCGTGAGTTGCAATCACCGTCGGATTCATTATAAAAGTATCCCTTAAAACGAAATAAATTATCAAGAGACAAAAACAATAAAACAGTAATGGTTTTAATTTTAATCACACAGAGTTGTGGACAATTTTTATTTAGTTAATTATTTTGTAAGGCGACAAACCATCAATGATCCTTTTCGTATCGATCTAATTTGAATTTGGTTCACAGATTGAGCTTAACAAGTGTCTTCCATCCAAGTGAAATTTTAGTCATTTTAGCGGAAACGATTGCATGCATGTTACCCATAAACGACACGATTATAAAATTCTTTCCTTTCACAGTATAAGACCTAGATTGGAGTACATGTACTGGGTGCATGCAGATACGATGAAGAGCTAATACTAATTAATGTTTTAGAATTAGCTTTAGTAGAAAGCTGTAAGCATGACGTCGTAAGCCAACTGTTTAGAGATTCGTTCAGATAAAAAAGCTTTAACTCGTGAACGACTACTCATCGCCTAACTTGAAACAATTTCGTGGTGACAGAGGTTCGAAACCAATGACGGGTAGATAAATATAATGCACCGCTTTATTACATTTCTGTTTTCCTACTCTTTCCTCTTTTAAAGAAACAGTAATTCCCTTTCATATGTTATGAATATGGTAGATTTTTGCCATGTTACTCAGCCCGATATCAGATTGCCAAATATCGAAAATCGTACAAGTAAATCACCATTCATTAAACCTAGGTTAGACACAACACATCTAATTTTCGCGCATTGGAATAACATGGAATATAGGTAAGATTAAACTTCAAATAGGTGTAAGAAAACTCGAATGTCTTTTCTGCAAAAAATCGGTATTTTAAAATAAATTTAACCGGCCTTCATGGTGAATATCCGAATCTAAACCTGGACGAACTGTACGTGGCATTGCAGACTACCATACAATTGGCGCCAAATCGAAGCTAGCCCCGCCAAAAACAATAAACGATGTAAGACGCTGACATAGTCAGTCTAAACGTCGATCACCAATAATTTTGGACCAATAAGACCAGAGAAATGGAAGAAGCGTTTGCATAACGCAATAGCCTATGTTCGTTCTAAACTATTCTCAAAAGAGATCTGAGAAAAATAAAGAGAGCGAAATTATAACTGATAGTTACAACCGTGAAATAACCCATAAGATGTGTCTTCATGATAGGTTGGGGCACCTGCATCAGACTCAATCCCGGAAAATATTCTGTGTAAAAAGTTTGAAATTTTAAACTCGAACAACCATCAGTGTTGGAAATAAGGAATGCGATCCAATTTCTCAACGAAAGAAATGTTACAATTCCCGATGATTGGCTTCCGAGCTTATTTAATAATGGTGGTGATTAATAGATTTTGTAGTGTAAGGAGTGGGATTGTACCGCTGGCCTGGAATGAGTTGCCCATCATGTCTATCTTTATAGCCAAACATAATTCGTGTGATAATCGTCGTGGTATAAACATGACTCAAGTCTTACTAGGTTATTTTCTTCGATCATCTGACGCGTATAGATAATATTTATTTCTTGTATATCGTCGCCCCAAAATAGCCGACTTTCAAGACATCAAGGGTGCATATAACTCAGCGGATATAAAATGTTCTATTCGGTATTCTGTCGAGAAGTGATGTGCAAACTAAATTTATAAATATTATATGCGTTCTCTACACAAACAATTCAGGCCACATTAAGATCTACAACGAATTTAAAAAACTTTAACACCAGCATCTGTGTTCAACTTTCTCCATTTGGTTAGTTAGGTAATAGATGTTGTCATTAACAAAATTCTTCAGAAGGTTCGGTATAAAAGCGTCGAAATTGTCCTAGGCAGTGGTTAAGTCGATCTTGACTACGCAGACAGTATTATAATTCAATATTCTGCTCAGACAACTTGGAAAAGATAAGCAATTGTTGTTCCGTCCCGCGGTACTAAATTCGCACTCTCTAAACGCAAAATATCTATACAAGACCACTCGTCACTCACTCCAAACCTACAGCTGCAAAGTGAAGATCTGGACGTAATTGACAGGTTTGAATACACCTCCTGCTCTATAAATAACCCAAGTAGTAGGACTGACGAAATGAGAATGACAATCGCGAAATATCGAAGTTTTTTTTTGATCGTGTGTACAATGCATCTGCACGTACAGTTCCATTATAGACTATGGAAGCGTGGCTCCATATAGCTGACGTTTTTAAAACGCTCACATTCACTCGACCACCGTTGTTTGAAAAGTATAGCACTTGAGGACTACTAACAACGAATTACCAATACTGACATACGCAGACGTATTTTTGGATCGGCCAAGTGCTCCTTATTAAACAAAGTCTGCATATACTGCGTGGGATCGATCAGGTTTCGCATATACCTTCCAGAAGATCACCACTCTCATCATCCTTCACAGTCATAGTTTGAATTAGTTATTATGAAGGAAACGGTGCCACGTTACGACGTACCGGTAAAGGCTACCAGTGATCGCGAATATCCAATTGGTATCAGAGCCTTTTACCCGATAGTTGAATATGATCCGAATCGTGGCACACAACATAAGTGCACATAATACTAGAACTTAATGTCTAGTATAATGGCTGCATAAGGAGTAAAGTGCATTAAGTTGCACCAGATTATCTAGTTGGATACATTATGTTACTGGCACTGCCAAATAGAAATATGGCATAATATGGGACAACCGTAGTCGAACTTATTTACAGAGAAACCATGAAGTTATCTGTAGATACTTATTGAAACTCAAAGTTTTCTCGACTGGACCACCAATCTTTTACAGGCACCAAGCCAATGTACTGTCTTCAGATTTGAAGTTGTCCTTGCATGTAATGAAAGAATTACTCTAGGCAGCTTCATGGGGTCTAGAAATAGCGCATCACAGACAACTAATTTTAAATCATACACACCAAATCTGGAAACGGCACCACCAGCATGATTTACGAGAGAAACTACATTTCATGAAAGTTGAGGATAAAATTCAAAACATCTGCTATTCCAGAACATGTTATTATCAAAGCACGTTATGACAGTGTGGTGGACAGCGTTGCGAGAACATGTATTTTACATAACAAGTAATCAATTGCGTTTTAAATGATACAAAGGACAAAAGTGATAGGGCTATAAATTGCGCATTTGAAAATTCAAAATGAAAACATATAACTATAAACGCGAAAGCACAGATATGTATGTCACCAGATATAAACTTTACTTACTAGTTGGCAGAATCCATAAAAAAATATAATACAAACATAGAATTATATAAATGTAAAAAAGCTCTCCATAGTTAGCAACCAATAGGCGTCTGAAATAATACCTCACCTTAATACCGTTTCAAATCGACCGCAAAACTAAAGTTAGAAAAACAACAAAGAAAAACAAATAACATAAACTGTTGTAAACGCCCCGGCTTCAAGTAAATGCCGTACGACGTTACAAACTCGGTTAAGGTGCTCTGAATAGAGATTAGTTACTGATATGGGGGCCCTTAAGAGGGCCTGGTAATGCGTTCTCCTGAAGTCTTCAGAGTTGAAGATGTCCTAGAGCATTGGGTGGACTCTGGTTGAGTTGTCGCTCCCGTGGTTGAGCTGTAATCGCGTTGTGGATAGTGTCCTGCAGTTCCTGCACTCAATAGGCTCGTCTCTCCGGTATCCCGCAACAAGATGAGTCACGGATGTAGTTAGTTGTTGGTGAAACTATCAAATCACCAGCGTAGGTATTGACAGCCGACAGAACACACACGCGTGAAGCAGGTAGAATGCAAATGCCACAACTGACTTGCATGGTAAATTACCGTGCTTAAATAGCATGCAATATGCTACTTGCACACCATTGGTTAAACGTAGTTAAACGTGGTTAAACGGCAATTTTGCTTTTTTCTCATTGGTGCAACGTAAATAAATTTGAATTTAATTTACGCAATATGTCGGCGATTGATTTGTGTCGCTACAACACTTTCCTCTCTGAAAAGAAAAAAAATTCCTCTCTGCGAGGCTAGATATGAAATGCATGACAGAGTTCGAACCAAGTTAAGCAAAAATATGATGAACCATAAGTGCTGGGCTTAAATATGCTTGTTGGTTGCATCAACAATGATATGATGCCAGGTAACCACTAGGAATTGCTGCACAAATTGTTAGCTCTAGTGGACGGTCATAGCACGTGAGGCAAAATAGAGCAGTGTAAGTTTTTTGGAGCCGCAGTGTGAAGATTTCGAGGTAAATCGCCTCTGAATTTGCCAGGTTTAAGTTCAAAACCTAAGCAGGTTGGATCGTTGTCAATGTGTTTGTATACGACCAAAGGAGCTAGAGTGCTCTACGTTGTGGTCATGACATTTGTAGAGTGGTCTTTGTGAAATAGATAAAGTTGAGATATGCATTGAAAGTAGCCTGTACCATGATATGAAGCTGATCACTACTTAGTGTTGCTACACGAAAGCGTTAGCTCTAAGTAGCTGGTCATACCAAAATAAGCAGTGTAATGTCATGTGTGAGAAATACATTATAATGTAAAATATATATACATTAAAATCAAAGGTAACTGCATAAAACTATGTACACGAACATTGCCTCAGAGATGGCATAATACCAAAGAACTTTTTAAAAATGCTACACAATTGTTAGCTAAGAACAGCTGGTTATGCCACGTGAGACAAATACGAAAATTAACGTAATGTTAAAAAATTTTATAGTTAATGTTAATGTTTTAAATAAATTAATTACGCGTTATACAAAGCAGGTTATTGAGATTGTGGGCAGACGGAGCCTGAGACGTGTGTAGAAGGTTGAACGCTCTCAGGATCAGGTGGTTCGATAAACGGTTTCAACCTGTCTATGCTTACTGATGTCGGTGTAGCGCCTTGCATAATGATGAAGTATTTTGGCTGTTTGAGTAAAATCGGGTAAGGACCGCGATACTTGGGTTGTAGTGGTGCAACAGCAGTATTGTTGCGAACGAGTACTCTCTTGCAGCTGTGGAGCTCTGGGTGAACGAAGACTGGACGAGGCGTGTGTCTCGGCTGCTGTTCGGACATGTTACCGAAATGAAGTCGAAGGCGGGGAGCTTCGTTTTGTGGGTCATCTTGTGCCGGTAGTAGACGTGGGAGCTGACTAGGCAGGTGTAGATCCATGCCATACAAGAGTTGTGACACAGACGTTTTAATGGATTCACGAGTACGGGAACGTATGGCAAGCATCGACCCAGTTGCCATTAATGGACGAGGATGCTAAAGCTGCTTTGAGTTCCCTATGCATTCTCTCTATCATGCCATTACCTTAGGGATGGTAGGCAGTCGTCTGACGTAAGATGCATCCCATGTACCGCAAGGTTGTTTTGAAACGATCAGATGAGAAGCAAGTGCCGTTAGTTACTTCATCTGCAGAAATGGTGCCAAGAGGTAATGCCGCAGGCCACCGTGTAAATCTATCGATCATAGTTAGAAGGTAGCTGAAACCTTGAACCTTTGTCAGATGAACAATGTCGATGGGGACGATGGCTAGGCGAGAAGTAGATCGAAAATGTTGCAACTTAGAACGAGTGTGTCGTGTGATCTTGTTTTTCTGACAAATAGCACACTCTGAGACCCATCGTTTAACATTCTGCCTAAGTCTGTGACCCCATAAACGATCTGTAAGAAGTCGGACAGTCGCTTGGCTTCCTGGGTGAGAAATTGAGTGAATTGAATCGAAAACCTTCCTCTGAAGGCTGGTCGGCAGAACTGGCTTGTTGGGCTGCGTACCCGTGAAGTAAACAATTGGTAAGCCTTCCCACAGACGGCATATGAACTTGGTTGGGTGACGGGCTATTGATCTTTGAATGTGAATGTCACCGCGTTGTTCAGTTCGCAGGAGAGTTGGCGTTAGTGCAGGTTCACTGAGTGCCACGGAGTTGACAATGAATGGTGACGGCGAAGGTGGTTGTAGAGAAACGTCTGGCCTGGACAGGGCATCTGCAATGAAGTTATGTTTGCCCTTAACGTGAAAGACGTCAAATTGCCATTCGCTTAGACGAGAAAGCTGTCTTTCCACTCTGGCAGTGTACTTGGCGATAGATGAAGTTACGTTTCGAAGTGCGCTAACTAGTGGTGCATGATCTGTGAAAACAACAAATCTGCTACTGCCAATGATGCTGATAAATGGCGCACTGCGTCGTGGATGGCGAGAAGTTCTCGGCCGAAAGTGTCGTACCTCGTTTCTACTGGTTGGAGAGTACGCGAGTAGAAACTGATAGGCTTCCGAACTCCGTTGATCTCTTGTTCCAACGTGGCTCCAATAGCGAATTCAGAAGCATCTGTCGTGAGTAGAAATGGCTTTTCGAAATCTTGATACGTTAGCATTGTGGCATTTGCTATCGAGTTAATGGCAAGTCGAAGTAATTCCTCGTCTTCAGTTGACCAAGCAATGATGGAATTCTTGCTAAGTCCTTTTCGGTTCCGCAGGTGCCTGCACAAAGGATAAAGATGTTTTGTAAGGCCCGGAAGGAACTTGCGATAATAGTTTAGTACTCCCAGGATTTTCTGCAAATCGCTCAAAGTCCTTGGTGACTTGATATTCTTGATTGAATTCGTCTTTGACTGCAACGATTGAATACATTGGGCCGTGATACGATGACCTAAGAAGTCGACGGATGAAGTTGCAATCTGCGTCTTGTCACAGTTGATCTTGAGTCCGTGGTTGGATAAGCGTGAGAGGACATTTCGTAGATGTTTCACATGAGATTCTAGATCTGGACTGAATACCATAATGTCATCTAGATATGACATAAAATAAGCAGAGTCGTCGCGAAGTATGTTGTCTATGAATCTTTGAAATGTCTGAGTAGCACACTTGAGTCCAAAAGGCATGTAAAGATATTCAAAAAGGCCAAATGGAGTGATGACTGCAGTTTTCTCGATATCCTCTGGTGCTACCGGTATGTGATGGTACGCTTGTCTGAGGTCAATCACTGAGAAGAAATTGCTGCAGTTGAGTTTTTCAAGTAAAGTGTTGATATTTAGAATAGGATATGCATCAGAGTTTGTCACTGAATTTAGCTTACGGTAGTCTCCACAGGTTCTGTACGATCCGTTTGATTTTGAGACTAAGTGCAGAGGTGACGCCCATGAACTTTTCGATGGTCTGATGATTCCCTCTTCCAAAAGCCTTGAGAATTCTTCTTGGGCAGCTTTCAGCTTAGCAGGAGCCAGTGGTCGCTTCCTGAGTGCAATAGGTTGTCCTTCTGTGACGATATGATGCATCGTGTTGGAGACTCGTAGCTCTGACTTGTTTAGATCGAAAAGCGATTTGTATTTTCGAAGAGCTGCTGATATCTCCGCTGAGTGATGCACTGGGGTTTATTGAATGACCTTTAACTCCAAATGCTTGGAAACAAGTGTCCAAAAGCTTTGTTCAAGTCCGGTGGAGGGGTCGATGATCTTTTGATTGGCAAGATCAACAATGAGACGAAATTTTAGAAGGAAATCAAGGCCTATTATATTATGTGAGACCTTGGCAATGATGAAGTTGTGGGAAAATTTGCGTCGTAGACCTATGTTGAGTGTGCGGTATTGGCAGCCATAAGTTGGTATGGGCTCGCCTGTAGCTGTTGCGAGAAGAACGCCTAGCGACATCTTGGCCATTGAATCACCTTTGAGAACTGAGACTGCCGCACCTGTGTCTACGATGAACTCTTCGCCAGTTTTCAAATCAAGAAGGTGCAGAAGTTCGTTTGGCTGTTTGGCCGGGTCATGCAAACAAGTAGGCTGGTGATTGAGACCGGTATTGTCTGTTTGGTTCTCTATGTGAAAAATTCGGCGTGGACGAAAAGAGTGGACAGGGATGTCGGATTGTAGTTGGCTTCTTCCCTGTAGCGCCGTTGATGCCGTTGATGTGCAGAAAGTACGGTCTTCTACTTCCTGCGCCGGAAATCTCGATCGCCGCCTACCATTATAATTTGACTTGGAAACGAATTTTGGTCGAGCATTCACTTGATTTAGCTCGGATTTGGTAATGGCCAATCCTTCTAGAACTTTGGCCATGTTCGCCACTGTTCTCTCTAAAGAGGAGATTCTATCATCTTGCGGGGGTGAAGAAAAGGATGATGGATTCACTTTGGGTTCCAAAACCCTATATTCTAACTCACATCTCTCAGATAAGTCATCTATAGAGAGAGTGTTGGGGAGCTGTCTGGCAAAGAGTTTTAATGTTTGGGGAAGATTGTTAATAAAACAACCTTAGCCTCATGGTCAGAAATGTTGGTTTTATACCAACGTTTCCGTAATTCACTCAGTATTTCTATGGGGCCAAGATTTGGCATATCTAACTGCGCATATTTGTTTATTATCTGCTCAGTTTCCGTGGGTCCAAGCAAGGATTCTACCTCGTTTTGTAGGCCCAAAATGGGATTAGGTAGCTTCCTAATGGCCTCAAGCTTAGAATGAATCCGTCGCTGAAATTCAGAAGGTAGTTTAGCAAAAACCTTCGACAGGTTTTGATGACTGTCATAATCAGGAAACGGGGAGAAATCGGAGTCTACGCGCCTAAAGAATAACTCACTATCTCCATCCCAAACATGAACATCAATATCTAAAATTGGACCTGACATTTTAACAATCTTACGGGATCTTAAAAGCATAAATTTATGAGCAATATGAAAATGTATAAATAAACTTTAACGAAACGCTTACCCACAAACAGCTTCCACAGTTGAGTGAGCGCAGAACAAAAAAGTCACTGTTTCCAAAAATCCGCAATTGAGTTTGTTGAGTACGTACGGTGCCGTTTCGTACGTAGGAAATGTAAACAGAGGCCCCGTTGGCCTTTGATGTCAATGTATTATAATTATCCCCACAAATCCACGAGTATATATCCAACAGATTTCCCAGAAAACCACGATCAGGGTAAAGAAAACACAAATGTCAATCTATTTATCCCAAATAGATGAAAAAATGAAGTCAATTTTATTTATACCAAAAAAATCAGAACAATAATCAATATCCTGGTGCGGTCGCCAATTTTGTAAACGCCCCGGCTTCAAGTAAATGCCGTACGACGTTACAAACTCGGTTAAGGTGCTCTGAATAGAGATTAGTTATTGATATGGGGGCCCTTAAGAGGGCCTGGTAATGCGTTCTCTTGAAGTCTTCAGAGTTGAAGATGTCCTAGAGCCTTGGGTGGACTCTGGTTGAGTTGTCGCTCCCGTGGTTGAGCTGTAATCGCGTTGTGGATAGCGTCCTGCAGGTCCTGCACTCAATTGGCTCGTCTCTCCGGTATCCCGCAACAAGTAGAGTCACGGATGTAGTTAGTTGTTGGTGAAACTATCAAATCACCAGCGTAGGTATTGACAGCCGACAGAACACACACGCGTGAAGCAGGTAGAATGCAAATGCCACAACTGACTTGCATGGTAAATTACCGTGCTTAAATAGCATGCAATATGTCTACTTGCACACTATTGATTAAACGTGGTTAAACGTGATTCAACGGCAATTTTGCTTTTTTCTCATTGGTGCGACGTAAATAAATTTGAATTTAATTTACGCAATATGTCGGCGATTGATTTGTGTCGTTACACTGTATTGTACACGCCCCGGTTTCAAGTAAATGCCGTACGAATTTACAAACTCGGTTAAGGTGCTATGGATAGAGATATTGTTCTGATAGAGGGCTCCAGCAAATACCGAGTGTGAAGATGTCCTGGAGCCTTGGGTTAACTCTAGCTGTGGTTCTTTCTGTTGTTGCGTTGTAATCTCGATGTGGAAAACTTCGTTGAAGTTCTGCATTAATTGGCTCGTCTCGCTGGTTGAACCGCAACAAGATGTGTCACAGATGTTGCCAATTGTTGGTGAAACAAATCCAATAACCAGCGTAGGTAATGACAGCCGACAGCACGCACACGTAACGCAAAGCAGAAGGCAAATGCGACAACTGAACTGCATGGTAAATTTGCCGTGCTTAAATAGCCATGCCATAGTAATATGTGTCTACTTGCACACTATTGGTTAACGGCAAGTTTCGCATTTTTCTCATTGGTGCAACTTAAATAAAATTTAATTTAATTTACGCAATATGTCGGCAATTAATTTGTGGCGTAAAAACACTTTCCTCTCTGAAAAAAAAGGAAAAAAATTCCTCTCTGCGAGGCTAGATAAGAAATGCATGACAGAGTTCAAACCAATTTAAAACAAATAGATGTACCATAAATGCTGGGCTTAAGTATGCTTGTTGGTTGCTTCAACAATGATATGATGCCAGGTAACCACTAGGAATTGCTACACAAATCGTTAGCTCTAGTGGTCGGTCATAGCACGTGAGGCAAAATAGAGCAGTGTAAGTTTTTGGAGCCGCAGCGTGAAGATTTCGAGGTAAATCGCCTCTGAATTTGCCAGGTTTGAGTTTAAAAAACCAAAGCAGGTTGAATCGTTGTCAATGTGTTTGTATACGACCAAAGGAGCTAGAGTGCTCGACGTTGTGGTCATGAAATTTGTAGAGTGGTCTTTGTGCAATTGATAAAGTTGAGATATGCATTGAAAGTGGCCTGTACCATGATATGAAGCTGATCACTACTTAGTGTTGCTACACGAAAGCGTTAGCTCTAAGTAGCTGGTCACACCAAAATAGACAATGTAATGTCATGTGTGAGAAATACATTATAATGTAAAAATATATACATTAAAATCAAAGGTAACTGCATAAAAATATGTACACGAACATTGCCTCAGAGATGGCATAATACCAAAGAACTGTTCAAAAATGCTACACAATTGTTAGCTAAGAACAGCTGGTTATGCCACGTGAGACAAATACGAAAAATAACGTAAGGTTAAAAAAAAAATTTTGATAGTTAATGTTAATGTTTAAAAAAATCAATTACGCGTTATACAAAACAGGATATTGAGATTGTGGGCAGACGGAGCCTGAGACGTGTGTAGAAGGTTGAACGCTCTCAGGATCAGGCGGTTCGATAAACGGTTTCAACCTGTCTATGCTTTCTGATGTCGGTGTAGCGCCTTGCATAATAATGAAGTATTTTGGTTGTCTGAGCAAAATCGGGTAAGGACCGCGATACTTTGGTTGATAGTGGTGCAACAGCATTGTCGTTGCGAACGAGTACTCTCTTGCAGCTGTAGAGCTGTGGCTGAACGAAGACTGGACGAGGCGTATGTCTCGGCTGCTGTTTCAGACATGTTACCGAAATGAAGTCGAAGGCGGGTAGCTTCGTCTTGTGGGTCATCTTGTGCCGGTAGTAGACGTGCGAGCTGACTAGGCAGGCGTAGATCCATGTCCATACAAGAGTTGTGACGCAGACGTTTTAATGGATTCACGAGTACGGGAACGCGTGGCAAGCAGAACTAAAGATAGTGCATCGACCCAGTTGCCATTAATGGACGAGGATGCTAAAGTAGCTTTGAGTTCCCTATGCATTCTCTCTACCATACCATTAGCTTGGAGATTGTAGGCGGTCGTCTGGCGTAAGATGAATCCCTCGTAACGCAAGGTGGATTTGAAACGATCAGACGAGAGGCAATTGCCTCTGTCCGTGATGACCTCATTGAGAACACCATAATTGGATATCCATGCAGATATCCATGCGTTAGTTACTTCGTCTGCAGAAATGGTGCCAAGAGGTAATGCCGCAGGCCACCGTGTAAATCTATCGATCATAGTTAGAAGGTAGCTGAAACCTTGAACCTTTGTCAGAAGTAAACCGAAAATGTTGCAACTTAGAACGAGTGTGTCGTGTGATCTTGTTTTTCTGACAAATAACACACTCTGAGACCCATCGTTTAACATTCTGCCTAAGTCTGTGACCCCAGAAACGATCTGTAAGAAGTCGGACAGTCGCTTGGCTTCCTGGGTGAGAAATTGAGTGAATTGAATCGAAAACCTTCCTCCGAAGGCTGGTCGGCAGAACTGGCTTGTTGGGCTGCGTACCCGTGAAGTAAACAATTGGTAAGCCTACCCACAGACGGCATATGAGCTTGGTTGGGTGACGGGCTATTGATCTTTGAATGTGAATGTCACTGCGTTGTTCCGTTTGCAGGAGGGATGGCGTTAGTGCTGGTTCACTGAGTGTCACGGAGTTGACAGTGAATGGCGACGGCGAAGGTGGTTGTAGAGAGACGTCTGGCCTGGACAGGGCATCTGCAATGAAGTTCTGTTTGCCCCTGACGTGAAAGACGTCAAATTGCCATTCGCTTAGACGAGAAAGCTGTCTTTCCACTCTGGCAGGGTACTTGGCGATAGATGAAGTTGCGTTTCTGAAGTGCGCTAAATAATGGTGCATGATCTGTAAAAACTACAAATCTGCTCCTGCTAATGATGCTGATAAAATGGCGCACTGCGTCGTGGATGGCGAGTAGTTCTCGGCCGAAAGTGTCGTACCTCGTTTCTACTGGTTGGAGAGTACGCGAGTAGAAACTTATAGGCTTCCGAACTCCGTCGATCTCTTGTTCCAAAGTGGCTCCAATAGCGAATTCAGAAGCATCTGTCGTGAGTAGAAATGGCTTTTCGAAATCTGGATACGTTAGCATTGTGGCATTTGCTATCGAGTTAATGGCAAGTCGAAGTAATTCCTCGTCTTCAGTTGACCAAGCAATGATGGAATTCTTGCTAAGTCCTTTTCGGTTCCGCAGGTGCCTGCACAAAGGATAAAGTTGTTTTGAAAGGCCCGGAAGGAACTTGCGATAATAGTTTAGTACTCCAAGGATTTTCTGCAACTCGCTCACAGTCCTTGGTGACTTGATATTCTTGATTGAATTCGTCTTTGACGGCAACAGTTGAATACCTTGGGCCGTGATACAATGCCCTAAGAAGTCGACGGATGAAGTTGCAATCTGCGTCTTGTCACAGTTGATCTTGAGTCCGTGGTTGGATAAGCGTGAGAGGACATTTCGTAGATGCTTCGCATGAGATTCTAAATCTGGACTGAATACCATAATGTCATCGAGATATGACATACAATAAGCAGAGTCGTCGTGAATCTTTGAAATGTCTGTGGAAAGATATTCGAAAAGGTCAAATGGATTGATGACTGCAGTTTTTTATATCCTCTGGTGCTATCGGGATGTGATGGTAGGCTTGTCTGAGGTCAATCACTGAGAAGAAATTGTTGTGGTTGAGTTTTTCAAGTAAAGCGTTAATATTTAGAATAGGATATGCATCAGATTTTGTCACTGAATTTAGCTTACGGTAAGCTCCACAGGCTCTGTACGATCCGTTTGCTTTGAAAAATAAGTGCAGTGGTGACGCCCATCAACTTTTCGATGGTCTGATGATTCACTCTTCCAAAAGCCTTGAGAAATTTTCTTGGGCAGCTTTCAGCTTAGCAGGGGCCAGTGGTCGCTTCTTGAGTGCAATAGGTTGTCCTTCTGTGACGATATGGTTCATCGTGTTGGAGACTCGTAGCTCTGACTTGATGAGATCACAAAGCGACTTGTGTTCTCAAAGAGCTGTTGATATTTCTGCTGAATGATGCACCGGGGTTGGCTGAATGACCTGTAACTCCAAACGCTCGGAGGCAAGTGTCCTAAAACTTTGCTCCAGTCCGGTGGAGGGGTCGATGAACTTATGATTGGCAAGATCATTAATGAGCCGAAATTTCAGAATAAAATCAAGGCCAATGTTGTGTAAAAACTTGACGACGATTAAGCTGTGAGTAAATTCAAACCATAAACCTATGTTGAGTGTGCGATACCGTCTGCCATAATTAAGTACGGGTTCCCCTATAGCTGTTGCGAGTAAAACGCCTAGCGACACCTTGACCATTGAATGACCTTTGAGAACTGAGACTGTTGCACCTGTGTCTACGATGAATTCTTCGCCAGTTCAAGAAGGTGCAGAAGTTCGTTGCGCTGTTTGGCCGGGTCATGCAAACATATAGGCTGGTGATTGCGACTGGCATTGTCCGCTTGTCTATCTCTGTGGCAAAATCGGCGTGGACGGAAATAGTCGATAGGAATATCAGATCGTAAGTGATTGTTCCCTTGTGGCCCGTTGATGCGCAGAAAATACGGTCTTCTACTTTCTGCGCCATACGTTTCCCGATCCTCATGCTCCACTGCGCCTGTTTTCTGTGTCCTTTTCCGTCAACTGTGGAAATTGGCATTCATTTGTAAATTCTGCCGAACGGCATGGACAGACGTGACACGAATAAAAAAATTCTGGTGATTATAGCACCAGTTCTTTGGGGCATATCTGTTAAAAGATAGCGGAGATCTAGATCCTTAATTGTAATCCTTCTAGAACTTTAGCCATATTCGCTATTTTCTTCCCTTAAGGGGAGATCATATCGTCCTGCGGAGAAGGACAAAAGGATGACCAATTTAACTTAGGTTCCAAAACCCTAAATTCTAACTCGCATCTCTCAGATAAGTCATCTACAGAGAGAGAGTTTTGGAGAGCTGTCTGCGAACAGTTTTAGTGACTATGGAATTTTATTAATAAAAAAAACGTTAGCTTCATGATTAGAAATATTGGTTTTATACCAACGTTTCAACAATTCCCTTAAAATTTCGATGGGGCCAAGGTTTGGCATGTCTAACTGCGCATATTTTTTTATTATCTGCTCAGTTTCAGTGGAACCCAGCAACGATTCTACTATTTGGAGGCCCAAAATGGGATTGTGTAATTTCCTAATGGCCTCAAGCTTCGGATAAATCCGTCCGTGCAATTCTGAAGGTAGTTAGAATAGAATAGAATATCTTTATTTGGATCCAAACCACACATGTTCCATCAAATAATAAAATTGGATAATGAACAATAATAAAAGATATCACGTCACATAAAAATGTGCAATTAGTCTCATATAGATAAGTAAATCTCACTAGTTCTACTGTACAAATATATCAATATCAGAAGGT
Source organism: Eudiplozoon nipponicum (assembly GCA_029291075.1). Taxonomy (NCBI): domain Eukaryota; kingdom Metazoa; phylum Platyhelminthes; class Monogenea; order Mazocraeidea; family Diplozoidae; genus Eudiplozoon; species Eudiplozoon nipponicum. Next base: position 79,906 of record JAQBSW010002195.1, read on the forward strand.
TCAGCTGTAAAAAACAATAGATTCATCATCAAAAATAGGAAAAATTAAGATATAATTCGAGTGTAACGTTATGCAAAAAAATGAGAACCATGACTAGTAATTGATTGTATGTATTGTTGAATAACATGATGATATAATGCATAACATTTCAATTTTAATAATACAAAACTTGAAAATAAAAATCTAAAGAAATTCTGTTTCCCATAACAATTACAATTATCCTTGTCTTTTATTCAACCATGAGAAAGTATTATCATAATCAAAATAAAAAATATCAGCAGGATCGTATACATTTTCTAGTTCAGTAGATAAAAATGTAAAAGACATCTTAGATGAAGGCGTCTCTCTAAGCCCCTTTGTCAATTGATTATAAATTTTGTAGATTTTCGAAAAAGAGAATAACTTGCTCGCAATACTCCCCACCAAAGGAGGAGATATTGCCAAATCTCCAGATCTAGTTCCAACTTCATGGCTCTTTCTTATTGGAAACATATAGGCACCAGTACACTGGTTCAAATGGAAAACTTTTATGCAATAGCACATCCTCCGAAACCATAAAGTTTGCAGTGATACAAACTGTAATCTAGTGGCATATATGGTGCAGGAGATAGGACTAATTTGTTTCACAACTTTTCTTTGTACAGCTTCTATCTTATTTGACAAACCTTTTTTTAATGGATTCCAAGTAGCGGCAGCATATTCTAGTATCGGTCTAATCCATATTTAACGCCCCGGCATCAAGTAAATGCCGTACGACGTTACAAACTCGGTTAAGGTACTCTGAATAGAGATTTGTTACTGATAGGGAGCCCTTAAGAGGGCCTGGTCGTGCGTTCTCCTGAATTATTCGGAGTGTGAAGATGTCCTAGAGCCTTGGAAGGACTCTGGTTTTTGTTGCTCCCATTGTAGATTTGTAATCACGATGTGGATAACGTCGTTCAGGTTCTGCAATTAATTGGCTCGTCTCTCTGGTTATACCGCAACAAGATGAGTCACGGATGTAGCCAATTGTTGGTGAAACTATCAAATCACCTGCGTAGGTACTGACAGCCGACAGAACGCACACGCGTGACGAAAGGCAGCATGCAATTGCAACATCTAAATTGCATGGTAAATTGCTGTGCTTAAATAGCATGCCATGTCTACTTGCACACTATTGGTTAAACGTCAAGTTTTGCTTTTTCTCATTGGTGCAACGTAAATAAAATTGAATTTAATTTACGCAATATGTCGGCCATTAATTTGTGTCGTAACAACACTTACCTCTCTGAAAAAAAGGAAAAAAATTCCTCTCTGCGAGGCTAGATAAGAAATGCATGACAGAGTTCGAATCAAGTTCAGCAAAAATATGATGAACCATAAGTGCTGGGCTTAAATATGCTTGTTGGTTGCTTCAACAATGATATGATGCTAGGTAACCACTAGGAATTGCTACACAAATTGTTAGCTCTAGTGGTCGGTCATAGCACGTGAGGCAAAATAGAGCAGTGTAGGTTTTGGAGCCGCAGCGTGAAGATTTCGAGGTAAATCGCCTCTGAATTTGCCAGGTTTAAGTTAAAACCTAAGCAGGTTGGATCGTCGTCAATGTGTTTGTATATGACCAAAGGAGCTAGAGTGCTCGACGTTGTGGTCATGACATTTGTAGAGTGGTCTTTGTGCAATTGATGTAGTTGAGATATGCATTGAAAGTGGCCTGTACCATGATATGAAGCTGATCACTACTTAGTGTTGCTACACAAAGCGTTAGCTCTAAGTAGCTGGTCATACCAAAATAGGCAGTGTAATGTCATGTGTGAGAAATACATTATAATGTAAAAATATATACATTAAATCAAAGGTAACTGCATAAAAATATGTACACGAACATTGCCTCAGAGATGGCATAATACCAAAGAACTGTTCAAAAATGCTACACAATTGTTAGCTAAGAACAGCTGGTTATGCCACGTGAGACAAATACGAAAAATAACGTAAGATTTAAAACTTTTTTGATAGTTAATGTTAATGTTTAAAAAACATCAATTACGCGTTATACAAAGCAGGATATTGAGATTGTGGGCAGATGGAGCCTGAGACGTGTGTAGAAGGTTGAACGCTCTCAGGATCAGGCGGTTCGATAAACGGTTTCAACCTGTCTATGCTTACTGATGTCGTGTAGCGCCTTGCATAATAATGAAGTATTTTGGTTGTCTGAGCAAAATCGGGTAAGGACCGGGATACTTAGTTTGTAGTGGTGCAACAGCATTATTGTTGCGAACGAGTACTCTCTTGCAGCTGTGGAGCTGCGGGTGAACGAAGACTGGACGAGGCGTGTGTCTCAGCTTCTGTTCAGACATGTTACCGAAATGAAGTAGAAGGCAGGTAGCTTCGTCTTGTGGGTCATCATGTGCCGGAAGTAGACGTGGGAGCTGACTATACAGGCGTAGATCCAAGCCATACAAGAGTTGTGACGCAGATGTTTTAATGGATTCACGAGTACGGGAACGCATGGCAAGCAGAACTAAAGATAGTGCATCGACCCAGTTGCCATTAATGGACGAGGATGCTAAAGCTGCTTTGAGTTCCCTATGCATTCTCTCCACCATGCCATTAGCTTGGGGATGGTAGGCAGTCGTCTGGCGTAAGATGCGTCCCATGTACCGCAAGGTGGTTTTGAAACGCTCAGATGAGAAGCAAGTGCCTCTGTCCGTGATGACCTCATTGGGAACACCATAATTGGATATCCATGCAGAGATAAAACCGTTAGTTACTTCGTCTGCAGTAATGGTACCAAGAGTTAATGCCGTAGGACACCGTGTAAACCTATCGATCATAGTTAGAAGGTAGCTGAAACCTTGAACCTTTGTCAGATGAACTATGTCGATGTGGACGATGGCTAGGCGAGAAGTAGACCGAAAATATTGCAACTTAGAACGAGTGTGTCGTGTGATCTTGTTTTTCTGACAAATTGCACACTCTGAGACCCATCGTTTAACATTCTGCCTAAGTCTGTGACCCAGAAACGATTTGTAAGAAGTCGGACAGTCGCTTGGCTTCCTGGGTGAGAAATTGAGTGAATTGAATCGAAAACGTTTTTCTGAAGGCTGGTCGGCAGAACTGGCTTGTTGGGCTGCGTACCCGTGAAGAAAACAATTGGTAAGCCTTCCCACAGACGGCATATGAACTTGGTTGGGTGACGGGCTATTGATCTTTGAATGTGAATGTCACCGCTTTGTTCAGTTCGCAGGAGAGTTGGCGCTAGTGCAGGTTTACTGAGTGCCACGGAGTTGACAGTGAATGTTGACGGCGAAGGTGGTTGTAGAGAGACGTCTGGCCTGGACAGGGCATCTGCAATGAAGTTATGTTTGCCCTTAACGTGAAAGACGTCAAATTGCCATTCGCTTAGACGAGAAAGCTGTCTTTCCACTCTGGCAGGGTACTTGGCGATAGATGAAGTTGCGTTTCGAAGTGCGCTAACTAGTGGTGCATGATCTGTGAAAACAACAAATCTGCTACTGCCAATGATGCTGATAAAATGGCGCACTGCGTCGTGGATGGCGAGGAGTTCTCGGCCGAAAGTGTCGTACCTCGTTTCTACTGGTTGGAGAGTACGCGAGTAGAAACTGATAGGTTTCCGAACTCCGTCGATCTCTTGTTCCAAAGTGGCTCCAATAGCGAATTCAGAAGCATCTGTCGTGAGTAGAAATAGCTTTCCAAAATCTGGATGTGTTAGCATTGTGGCATTTGCTAACGAGTTGATGGCAAGTCGAAGTAATTCCTCGTCTTCGGATGATCAAGCAATGATGGAATTCTTGCTAAGTCTTTTTCGGTTCCGCAGGTGCCTGCACAAAGGATAAAGTTGTTTTGAAAGGCCCGGAAGGAACTTGCGATAATAGTTTAGTATTCCCAGGATTTTCTGCAACTCGCTCACAGTCCTTGGTGACTTGATATTCTTGATTGAATTCGTCTTTGACGGCAACGGTTGAATACCTTGGGCCATGATACGATGCCCTAAGAAGTCGACGGATGAAGTTGCATTCTGCGTCTTGTCACATTTGATCTTGAGTCCGTGGTTGGATAAGCGTGAGAGGACATTTCGTAGATGTTTCGCATGAGATTCTAGATCTGGACTGAATACCATAATGTCATCGAGATATGACATGCAATAAGCAGAGTCGTCGCGAAGTATGTTGTCCATGAATCTTTGAAATGTCTGAGTAGAACACTTGAGTCCAAAAGGCATGTAAAGATATTTAAAAAGGCCAAATGGAGTGATGACTGCAGTTTTCTCGATATCCTCTGGTGCTACCGGGATGTGATGGTACGCTTGTCTGAGGTCAATCACTGAGAAGAAATTGCTGCCGTTGAGTTTTTCAAGTAAATTGTTAATATTTGGAATAGGATATGCATCAGATTTTGTCACTGAATTTAGCTGACGGTAATCTCCACAGGCTCTGTACTTTCCGTTTAATTTAGAGACTAAGTGCAGTGGTGACTCCCATGAACTTTTCGATGGTCTGGTGATTCCTTCTTCCAAAAGCCTTGAGAATTCTTCTTTGGCAGCTTTCAGCTTAGCAGGAGCCAGTGGTCGCTTCTTGAGTGCAATAGGTTGTCCTTTTGTGGCGATATGATGCAACGTGTTGGAGACTCGTAGCTCTGACTTGTTAAGATCAAAAAGTGATTTGTATTTTTGAAGAGCTGCTGATATCTATGCTGAAAGATGCACTGGGGTTGGCTGAATGACCTGTAATTCCAAACGCTTGGAGGCAAGTGTCCAAAAACTTTGCTCCAGTCCGGTGGAGGGGTCGATGATCTTTTGATTGGCAAGATCAACAATGAGCCGAAATTTCAGAAGGAAATCAAGCCTATTATATTATGTGAGACCTTGGCAATGATGAAGTTGTGGGAAAATTCACGTCGTAGACCTATGTTGAGTGTGCGGTATTGACACTCATTCGGAAATTCTTCGGAACGACAAAGACAAACTTGGCAAGCATAAAAAACTTCTGGTGGTTATAACACCAGTGCTTTGGTCATACTTATTGAAGGATTGCGGAGATCTCGATCGCCGCCTACCATTATAATTTGACTTGAAAACGAATTTTGGTCGAGCATTCACATGATTTATCTCCGATTTGGTAATGGCCAATCCTTCTAGAACTTTGGCCATGTTCGCCACTGTTCTTTCTAAAGAGGAGAGTCTATCATCTTGCGGGGGTGAAGAAAAGGATGATGGATTCACTTTGGGTTCCAACACCCTATATTCTAACTCACATCTCTCAGATAAGTCATCTATAGAGAGAGTGTTGGGGAGCTGTCTGACAAAGAGTTTTAATGTTTGTGGAAGCTTGTTAATAAAAACAACCTTAGCCTCTTTGTCAGAAATGTTGGTTTTATACCAACGTTTCCGTAATTCCCTCAATATTTCGATGGGACCAAGATTTTGCATATCTAACTGCGCATATTTGTTTATTATCTGCTCAGACTCTGTGGGCCCAAGCAAGGATTCCACTTCGTTTTGTAGGCCCAAAATGGGATTAGGTAGCTTTCAAATGGCCTCAAGCTTGGGATAAAGCCGTCGCTGCAATTCAGAAGGTAGTTTAGCAAAATACTTCGACAGTTTTTGATGACTGTCATAATCAGGAAACGGGGAGAAAGCGGAGTCTACGCGCATAAAGAATGGTTCACTATCTCCATCCCAAACAGGAACATCAATATCTAAAATTGGACCTGACATTCTAACAATCTTACGGAATCTTAAATGCATAAATTTATAAGCAATATGAAAATATATAAATATACTTTAACGAAACGCTTACCCACAAACAGCTTCTAGAGTCGAATGAGCGCAGAACAAAACACGTCATAGTAACTGCTTCCAAAAATTGAAATTATGCAAAATTTAGCCTGTCCAGTACGTACGGTGCCGTTTTGTACGTAGAAAAGACGAAAAGAGGCCCCGTTGGCCTTTGATGCATATGTATTGTTATTATTATACCCCAAAAAAAATTCACCACAAATCCACGAATATATACCCAACAAAATTCCCAGAAGACCACGATCACGGTAAAGACAACGCAAATGTTAATCGATTTTTATCCCAAATAAATGAAAAAGGAAGTCAATTTTATTTATACCAAAAAAATTAGAACAATAATCAATATCCTGGCGCGGTCGCCAATTTTTTAAACGCCCCAGCTTCAAGTAAATGCCGTACGACGTTACAAACTCAGTTAAGGTGCTCTGAAATATAGATATTGTTATGATAGGGGGCCCTTAACAGGGCCTGGTCGTGCGTTCTCCTGAATTATTCAGAGTGTGAAGATGTCCTAGAGCCTTGGGTTGACTCTGATTGTTGGTGCTCTTACTGTAGAGTTGTAATCACGATGTGGATAACGTCGTTCAGGTTCTGCAAATATTTGGCTCGTCTCGCTGGTTATACCGCTACAAGATGAGTCACGGATGTACCCAATTGTTGGGGTAACTATCAAATCACCAGCGTAGGTATTGATAGCCGACAGAACGCACACGCGTGACGCAAGGCAGAATGCAAATGCAACAACTGACTTGCATGGTAAATTGCCGTGCTTAAATAGCATGCCATGTCTACTTGCACATTATTGGTTAAACGGCAAGTTTCGCTTTATTCTCATTGGTGCAAAGTAAATAAATTTGAATTTAATTTACGAAATATGTCGGCCATTAATTTGTGTCGTTACACAATTTATATACATTTTAAGTTTTATGTCATTCGATAAGATATTTCGATAAGATATTTCGATTTATTAGTGTTCATCTTTTCTTGGCACTGCCTACTATCCTTTCAATATGTCTCTCAGCAGAAGCCGTACAATGAATAGTTATGCCTAAATCCTTAATTTCTTGCATAAGTTTAATCTCAAAAACATCATTAATCTCAGCATCATGAAAATAAACATAATAAAAATCTGTTCTGTTACCTATTTTTAAAGCTCTCGTCTTTTTACTGTTTATTCTCAGCCCTGGTGTTAACAAATATCTACTTAAATCATACAAATCTAGTGTCACATTATTTTTGGAGAATTCAACATTTTTGGATCAATTGGGAAGATTATTTTTAAATCATCAGCGAATTTGCAAACTCGACCGTTAAGGATCTAAGTTTCCAAATTTGCTAATACAATTTTAAATAAAATTGGCCCCAAGCTTGATCCCTGTGGAACTCCACTCGTTACTCGTTTTCGATTTTGATATCAAATCATTTACTTGAATACTCATTCGTCGATTATATAGATAGTATTTAAGTAATCTAAAAATATTCGGATCAATATTCAACAAACTAATCACATTCAAAATAGCATCAAAAGATATAGAGTCAAAAGCTTTTGAGATATCTATAAATACAATTAATGTATCTAACTTTTTCTCATCTAATGTAATTACATGTTTCCACAAAGAGAGAATTTTAGTAGTTGTCGACCTGTCTTTTGTAAAGCCGTGTTGGCACATATCAAAATCAGCCGGAATATACGTTCTAAATGATCTAGTATCAATCGTTCTATTATCTTCAAAAATGAAGGGATAATAGAGATTAATCTATAATCACTGGCGCACGTTGGCTTACTTACTTTTGGCAACGGCATAGTTAAAATCGTTAGTATATCGATTGGTAATTTCCCATTCTTCAAAATTCTATTTATAAAGTTGCAGAGCGCATTCATAAAATTTAAAGGTAATTGAAGCAGGTTATCAATCGAAATACCAAGGTTATCTTTTTGTTTTTTGATTTTATTTTTAACATTAATTTTATAAATTCATCACTGTCAATAACAAGTCCTGGTTCCTGGACTGTCGAAGGATCAGGTAGTTCCATGAAATTTCTTTCATTCTGTGGATTACATATCAAATTGCCAAATACTTCATACAATTCGGAGAGAAATTCATGCTCCTGTGCGTATTGTGTCAACCCTGAAGATGAGATTGGAAATAAAGTCTCGAAATATTGGGCAAAGAACAATGGAAAATCTTGATCCAACGTCATTTTAAGTCAATCAGCTGATAAAAGGCTCAAAAATGAAGGGACAAGTGAGAACCCACCAAACGAAGCCAATAAGCAGAGCAACTGAAAACGATAAAATTCAAGATTTTACCGACCTAAGAGTGCTATCTATTGTCCCGCACAAGAAAAATACGATCAAATCCACAAATTCATACTCGGTTTGACAGTTTTTGATAACTGTAATAATCTGGAAACGGGAAGAAAGCGGAGTCAACTCCCTATCTTCATCCCAAACAGGAACATTAATATATAAAAATGGACCTGCCATTCTAACAATCTTACGCGATCTTAAAAGCATAAATTTATAAGCTTCTTTTGAAATGCGAGCTTTAATAAAATTCATTGTACCCTTTTTATGTGCAAAAACAAAAAGAAATTTTATCAGATATAAGAAAATTTTCTTTCGCATGGTCTTCTCAAATATCTACTCATGAACATATCTTTATATATAAATTGGAAAGCAAAACAAGATAGAAATACGTGAACAAAGCGAGTTTTTGCACATAAAAAGGGTACAATGAAATTTATAAGCATGATTAAATGTATAAAAAAGGTGAAACGAAACGCTTAGCAAAATCTGCTTCCACAGGTGAAACCGACGTTTTGAGCACAGAACACAGATGTAATTATTTCTTTTACAAAAAAAAGTCACAGTTCTGCACTTTCGTACAGTCAATAATGTTCTTTCACAAAATCAAAAAAAAATTATGCGTACACATTCCAGTTGGGCACACGTATCACCAATATGTACAGTTTTGCATGTAGGAGAAAAATTTTGAATAGAACACCTTCTCTGGAAAAAAATTCCTAAATGACCTCGACTTCAGAAAGTTTAAAAACCAGAGTAAAACGTGATATAAGTTAATATCAATTTACTGTACTAACAAAAAATGAAAAAGAAATTCAGTCGAATGTATTTAAGCCGAAAGTTTTGTGATTTGATAATAAGTAAAAAACAGTACTGCTCTCAGTATCCTGACGCGGTCGCCAATATGTAAAACGCCCCATCTTCAAGTAAGTGCCGTACGACATCAAAAAGACATTTAGGTGCCTAGATGGCTGAGGTTAGTACTGTTAGGGGCCCTTATTACGGCCCTTTGTACGTTCTCCGGCAAATGCAGAGAAAGTTAGTTAGTGTAGCACTTAAGACACTTAAGACCAGCTCTGGTTGACTGGTTTCTTGTTCCTTCTGCTGTGGCGTTGACATCAAAGGCGAGTGAGTAGCTGAGTAATGTCGTTGAAGATCTTCAGTAACTCACACACGTGAAGGCCCAATAAGTAGATATTGCTCCGTCTCACTAGTTGTGCAGCAACAGGATTGGCGTGACTGAAATTGCCAATGTGTGTGAAGAAATTCCAAAAATCAGAGCAAGTGAAATACCCGAGTGACAGCAGACAGCACGCACACTTAGCGCAGAGCAGACGGCGAACGCGATAACTGACTAGGATGGTAAATTCACCGTGCTTAAATAGCCTTAAATCGAAAGCTTGCACGCCATTGGTTAACGGCAAATTTCAATTGTTTTAAATTGGTGCTGCGTTAATTGGATTTGAATTTCATTTACGGAATATGTCGGCGAATTGTTCTTGAGCCGATACAGTATATATACTTTTGAATTGTGCGTAAATTTGAATTTTGGTAATCCGTACGTAACTGGCCTGACTTTCCACAGCAAGCTGCATTTGTTCCTTTTCTCTAATTTACGTTTATAATTATTCGATTTTCACAATATACACCTGCTATAGAATAGAATAGAATAAAATAGAATATCTTTATTTGGATTCAAACCACACATGTTCCATCAAATAATAAAATTAGAAAATGTACAATATAAAAAGATATCACATCACATATATATGAGCAATTAGTTGTACTGTACAATTTATCAGCATCAGAAAGTTCAGCTGTAAAGAGTGATAGATTCTTCATCAAAATTAGAAAAATTTAAGGTATAATTCGAGTATAACAGTTTGTAAGAAAAAAGGTAACCATGACTAATAATTGATTGTATGCATTGTTGATTAACAAGATGATATAATGCATAACATTTCAGTTTTAATAATACAAAATTTGAAGATAGAATCTCGAGAAATTATGTTGCTGAAACACAATTAATCCTGTCTTATATTTAACCATGAGAAAGTATTATCATAATCAAAATTAAAAATATCAGCAGGATTGAACACTTTTTCTAGTTCGGTAGATAAAAATTTAAAAGACATTTTAGTTGGAGGCGTTTCTCTAAGCCCCTTTGGCAATAGATTGTAAATTTCGTAAATTTTTGAAAAAGAGAGTAGCTTGCTCGCAACATTCCCACCATTTATGGGTTGAGTTGAATAAAATAGAAAATCTTTATTTGGATTCAAACCTTACATGTTCCATCAAAAATATAAAACATATCACATCACATAAATATGTGCAATTAGTTGTACTGTATAATTTATCAGCATCAGAATGTTCGGTTATAAAGAGTGATAGATTCATCATCAAAAATAGAAAAATTTAATGTATTATTCAAGTGTAACATTATGCAAAAAAGGGAACCATGACTAATAATTGATTGTATGTATTGTTGATTAACATGATATGTAATGCATAACGTTTCAGTTTTAATAGTACAAAACTTGAAGATAGAATCTCGAGAAGTTATGCTGCTGAAAAACAATTAATCCTGTCTTTTATTTAACCACGAGAAAGTATTATCATAATGAAAATTAAAAATATCAGCAGGATTGAACACTTTTTCTAGTTCGGTAGATAAAAATTTAAGAGACATTTTAGATGGAGGTGTTTCTCTAAGCCCCTTTGGCAATTGATTGTAAATTTTGAAAATTTTTGAAAAAGAGAATAGCTTGCTCGCAACATTCCCCACCAATGGTGAAGATATTGCACAATGACCAGATCTAGTTCCAATTTCATGACTCTTTCTTATTGGATTCATATAGGCACCAGTCCACTGGTTCAAATGGAAAACTTTTATGCAATAGTGTAGGGGTACTTTTTGCTGTTGCTTTCTAGTTCGCGACTTTTACTCCTACTACATATCAATGGTGATTATTATTATTACCCATGCGCCTAATCAGTCTCTGATCTTTTTCGGATGATTGATGTGAGAAGGCAAAAACATCATGGTCATACGTATATTAGATATAAAGTTGCAAATAGTAATGTAATCTCGCAGTTAGTTCAAATTGTATATATGTTAGTCAGCTGTAAAAATAGATTTTATGCAAAAATAAGTCTTTAAACATCATTCACAGTGAGAATAGTCAAACGATTGGAAAAACACATGACAATATGAACATAGTAAGATGATTTATGTTTATAGAGGAAAATGTTTTACACACAAACAGTTATTCTTACACAAATGTCTGGATTGAATTGTATTTTTATCATCGATTTAAAACATATGAAGATATGTAAAAGGTCATCGTTAAAAGCAATCACTAAAATGAAGGGGCAAGCCCCATAAAGACTTCACTGACCAAAAACGCACGAATATTTAGTTCAATGAGATTCTTATAAGCTATTGCTCTCTGAAATTCGGAATGGCACAGTCAACTGATAACAGTAAAATTGTTAATAATCCAGCTGAGCAAGAAATAAATTCATTGTGTCTCGATAGTCCACCGCAGTGTTCCTCGCGGTTCCCGCGCGGTTCTGTCTATTTTATAAAAACCCTATTTATTACAAATAAAATTGCAGTTCAAGAAATATCGATTAAAACTGCTTGAGACTAACAGAGATTGTTTCTAAAATTACAGTTAAGAGAAATATCGTTTAAGGACAGAGTTATAATATTTGACCTTAAAAAGCACAACGTTTGTAAAAATCGACCTTCGTTGGGTTGTAACACGGAGCCGCGTGTTACATACACCCCCCCGACAGTGAAAATTAGTACACAATGAAGGGGGCTAACCTTATAGGAAGTGTTATTGCTCTGCCGTACCTTGTAACTATTGACTTTGGCTCTGTCATCACTGATTCTGGTTCTTCTATATCTCGCGGCGGCGTGTCGGCTTCAACTGGCTCGGTTGTTGATGGGATGTCGGTGGGCCATCCGTTGTCAGCACGACTGTCTGGGGCTGGCGTTATCGTTTCTTCACCTCCTGATAGGTCTACATCGCGGAACAGCAGGTCATTTGGATCAACGTCGGCCGGGGATAGTCTGTGTTTGGAGACCGCTTCAGCTTTCCCATTAATCTCTAGAATGATGTAATTCTGACGTCGATCTAACACACGATAAGGACCGCGCTTCGGTTTGGCTAAAATTCTGTTATCCATATCGTTGTTGATGAAGAACCATTTGCAGCTATCAAAGTCTTTGCGTTTATAGATTGGACCATGTTGCTGACGTGTAGGGCAGATCGGCCGATTCTGAGCGTTATATTGTAGAATACTGCGAAGCGGAAACAAAAATGTTGGATCGTTCATCGTTGATGTAGTTTCAGGGCGTGATCGAACTAGTTCGCCAGGCAGCCGTAGACATTCGCCAAATACCATTTCAGCGGAACTACATTTAATCGGCTCACGAGGTCTTGTACGCATTGATAGGAGTACTTTGGGTAAAGCCGCAAGCCAATTTTCTTCTGGGCTAGCCTTGAGCGCCGCCTTTAGTTCTCGGTGTGGCCTTTCGACGAATCCATTTGCTCTCGGGTTGCGAGCCGCGGTCACGGAGTGTTTGACACCGTAGTATTGCAGTAGGGCTGCGAACTCTTCTCCGAGGAATTGTGCGCCACGATCGGTTGTCACTTCAGCCGGAGCACCGAACCGAGCGAACCAATTGAGCTCAAGCGCATAACTAACAGTTTCTTGCTTTATGTCTGGAAGTGGTATGGCCTCATACCATCGAGTGGTGCGGTCCCGTATTGACAGTAGATATCGCATGTTGTTCACGGCAGGTAAGGTTACCAGATCAACGTGTATGTGCGTAAACCGGACTTTGGGCACTTGAATGACTTGTGGCGCCGTTTTGGTGTGTCTCGTCACTTTGCATTTCTGACATTCTAGACATTGTTTTGACCACATCTTGATATCTCGTCGCATGCCAGGCCAAAAATACGTCCTGGATAAAATTTCTACTGATGCTTCGCCCGATGGGTGGCTCATTGAATGGTAGACTTCGAAGATCTTGTGACGGAGTTTTTCAGGTATAAACGGTCGAGGGCCCACGTCAGTTATTTCACACTGCAGTAGGGTTCCGTCGTAATCAAGTGTTTTCAGACGATTGACATCAAATGTCCGAAGTGATGGATCATCTTGCTGAGCTGCTTGCAATTCCTGTGTGCTTATTGGTGAAGGATACGATATTGAGGCACAAAGATCTGCAGGGCGGCTTAGGGAGTCTGCGACCACATTTTCTGATCCTTTGACATGAGTGACCTCATATTCATATTCGTGTATTCGTGTAAGTTGTGAGTTGACACGTCGTGAATATAAATATTCTTTCTTTCCTCTCAGCATCGGCAGAAGTGGAAGATGGTCAGTGTAGATCTTGAACTTCCGGCCATCCAGATAAGTGTGGAAGTGTAGGATCGACCGGTAGATTGCGAGTAATTCTTTTCCTAATGTATCATATCGAGTCTCGCGTGGTTGTAGTTTTTGTGAGTAGAAGGCGATCGGTTGGTGTATACCATTGATGGATTGTTGAAGTACTGCGCCTATGGCAACGTCGGATGCGTCAGTTCTCAATTCAAAAGGTTGAGACCAATCCGGGGAATGTAGCATGGTCGCTTCGCATAGGGCCCTTTTGGCATCCTCGTGAGCCTGCATGTCGTCCACATTGAGCTGAATCGGTTGTGATTTCTTGACGAAACGGCTTTCTGGCACGAGATATTTGTGAAGAGGTGCCAGAATCTTGGCAAGGCCGGGTACAAAACGAGAATAGTAGTTCATCTTGCCCAAGAATCGTCGTAATGCCCGAACAGTGGTTGGAGGCTGAAGATCTTGAATAGCACGAACCTTAGTAGGTATAGGTGTCATGCCTTCTTGGGAAATTTGATGACCAAGGAATTCAATTGATTTCTGTGCAAAGACGCATTTGTTGCCATGAAGTCGGAGACCATAGTCTGCTAGACGTGTGAGCAGGATCTCAATATGTTGTATATGTTCGGTCATTGAGTTGGAGAATACCAGGATGTCGTCTAGATATGGAATTACAAATGGTAGACCATCTAATATTTCATCCATAACGCGTTGGAATGTTTGTGAGGCATTCTTGAGGCCGAAAGGCATATAGTGATATTCGTGTGTGCCACCTCCGGTGAATCTGAGTGCAGTATATGCTATTGAGTCTTTGTCCATTGGTACTTGATAGTATGCTTTTACCAAGTCAAGTTTGGAATACACAGCATGACCGATAGCAGATCTGAGTAGGTCGGCGGGATTTGGTAGGATATACGAATCAGACTGTGTGCAGGAATTGAGAATACGATAATCCCCACACACTCTGAATGTTTCTGGTTCACTCTTTGGTACTACTACCACAGGCGACGCAAAAGGTGAGCTAGATCGTTTACAGATGCCTTGTTGACGTAGCATGGCGAATTCTTGCTCGGCAGCCTTATGTTTGTGTGGTGCCAATGGACGTGCTCGTGGAGGATGAGGAAGTGGTTTGGATAAGATGATACGATGAGCTGTGATGGCACGTTTCCTCTTGAGATCGGGCATGAAGGAAATAGGTTTGAAAATTTCTTCATGACGTTTCAGAGCATCGTCCAGTTGCGGTACATGAGGAACTGGAGGAATAAGCTGTATGGATGAGACTGCTTTGGCGCGAGTCGTATGTTTTAGCGCTGATGTAAGCAACTGATTGTCTGCAGTGCGTATCTCTCGCGTTCTTGGACGGATGGTCAGGTCGAAATGTTCGAGGAAGTCTCGTCCAATGATGTTTCGTGTCGTTTTGGCGATGATGAACGGATAATTGAAACATCTTTTTGAGTTGGAGAACGAGATTGTGTGTACTCGTACCCCAAACGTCGCTATGTTGGAGCCGTTGGCGCAAGTCAGACTGCTGGTGTCGACTGGGTGGGTGGGTTCGAAATAATTGTAGCGTAGTAAGCTTACATCTGATCCAGTGTCAATTAGAAATAATTCGCCAGAGATTGTATCACGGATGAGAAAAGATGTTGATCGTGGCAACTGACGATGTGATTGGTTGTTGGTATTTGGGCGTTTGAAGCATGACTTGACTGGAGCTGTCGCTGTAAATACAATAGTTTGATTGTGTTCTACCGCGAAAGCAACGTGCTTCGAGCCATCAGATGTGGAGCGGCTAACAATCTTGGGGTGCTCAGCCTCTACTGCCGCCGCGGAGGCTGAGCCCTCCAGTTTTCCGAGCATTCCCTGGGCGTATCCTCCTGAATAGTTGAGCGTGACCGCGTCCATATGAACGTCGCGTCTGTGCGCGGGAAGGTGCAGCCGTTTCCGAGGCAGTAACGTGTGGAGTGGCCATAGCTGCGATGATTCGGACACCACTCCGCTGGTAACTGTGGCACTGTGGTTCGGTCTCTCGACGTCGACCTCCTGGCGCTATTCCGGGTCGGTGGATGACGGTGGTCACGCCTGCTTTGGTCGCGTCTGTTTTGGATGGCATCGACTGAGGCCAAATTTGGCCTTATGGTGAGGTTCTCGAGTAGGCTGATGAGGCGTTCATTCGTGACATTTGTTCCGGCTGATGATGTGGTGGGTTGTGATTCGAACATTCTTGGGGTGATGTGGACTTTCTCTTTGGCCGGTAGGCTGTGGTGGTGTTTCTTCCACCACTTGTCTAGACGTGCCGGCAGAACGTCATCCTGTACTTCGAGGGATTCGCGCAAGAACGTGGCCATCTCTTGTAGTGCCGGTGGGAGATTCTGTATAAACAGTCGCATTACGACTTCCTTGGGCAGTTTGAATTCTAAGGCTTTGTGCTCCATTTCCCTAAATAGCTCAGAAGGCGTGCGGCTACCTAGGGACATCTGGCTCATTAATTCTGTAAGCCTGTCTTCTCGATCTGGTGTCAAACGTTGCTTGACGGCGCGTTGCAGGCTCTGCCATGGCTGTGCACATGTGCCCTCAGTGTATTGATGCAGTATATCTTTGAGTCCGTGTCTGAAAGATATTGGAATCGTCTCCCAAGCCCTCAGAAATATTGAGCCCTCGTCTGTTATGTTGGACACCTTGGCCAGTAAAGTGACATCGTCGACCCACGCATCAAGGTATTCTGGATCAAATTGACATATTTTATACTGTGTCCATGTGGTGATGCGGTTTGTTGCTGGGCTCACCATCGGGCTTCCTGTATTTCCTGAACTGGCCCTCATCTTAAGTGTATGGGTGTTGTCGAGAACTGAGGGCAGTGTAACATCGTCCTCATCCGCCATCGTGTAGCTGTCTTCGAGCATTGTAATCCAGAGAGAGTTTTTCTGTGATTTGTGTCTTAGAGTTTGCTTATCTTTGTAGTAGTCATCCAAGGTGATTGAATTTCTAGAATCTAAATGTTTCTTAATTCTTTGCTGGCTGTGAGTTCGACGAACCGGGGCACCATTATGTGGGGGTACTTTTTGCTGTTGCTATTTAGTTCGCGACTTTTACCCCTACTACATATCAATGGTGGTTATTATTATTACCCATGCGCCTAATCAGTCTCTGATCTTTTTCGGATGATTGATGTGAGAAGGCAAAAACATCTGGTCATACGTATATTAGATATAAAGTTGCAAATAGTAATGTAATTCACAGTTAGTTCAAATTGTATATATGTTAGTCAGCTGTAAAAATAGATTTTTATGCAAAAATAAGTCTTAAACATCATTCACAGTGAGAATAGTCAAACGATTAAAAATACATGACAATATGAACATAGTAAGATGATTTATGTTTATAGAGGAAAATGTTTTACACACAAACAGTTATTCTTACACAAATGTCTGGATTGAATTGTATTTTTATTATCGATTTAAAACATATGAAGATATATAAAAGGTCATCGTTAAAAGCAATCACTAAAATGAAGGGGTAAACAACATAAATACTTCACTGACCAAAAACGCACGAATATTTAGTTCAATGAGATTCTTTTAAGCTATTGCTCTCTGAAATTTGGAAGTGCACAGTCATCTGATAACAGTAAAATTGTTAATAATCCAGCTACAAGAAATAAATTCATTATGTCTCGATAGTCCACCGCATTTTTCATTCGGTTCCCGCGCGGTTCTGTCTATTTTATAAAAACCCTATTTATTACAAATAAAATTGCAGTTCAAGAAATATCGATTAAAACTGCTTGAGACTAACAGAGATTGTTTCTAAAATTACAGTTAAGAGAAATATCGTTTAAGGACAGAGTTATAATATTTGACCTTAAAAAGCACAACGTTTGTAAAAATCGACCTTCGTTGGGTTGTAACACGGAGCCGCGTGTTACAATAGCACATCCTCCAAAACCATAAAGGATGCAGTGATTCAAACTGTAATCTAGTGGCATATATAGTGCAGGAGATAGGACTTATTTGTTTCGCAACTTTTCTTTGTACAGCTTCTATCTTATTAGACAAACCCTTTGTTAAAGGATTCCAAGTAGCGGCAGCATATTCTAATATCGGTCTAATCCAAATTATAAACATTTTATATTTTATTTCACTCGATAAAATATTTCTATTTATTAGTGCCCATCTGTTCTTGGCACTGCCTACTATCCTTTTAATATGTCTCTCAGAGAATAGTTATGCCTAAATCCTTAATTTCTTGCATAAGTTTAATTTCAAAAACATCATTAATCTCAGCATCATAAAAATAAACATAATTAAATTCTGTTCTGTTACCTATTTTTAAAGCTCTCGTCTTTTTACTGTTTATTCTCAGCCCTAGTGTTAACAAGTATCTACTTAAATCATACAAATCTATTGTCACATTATTTTTGGAGAATTCGACATTTTTTGGATCAATTGGAAAGATTATATTTAAATCATCAGCGAATTTGCAAACTCGACCGTTAGGGATTTTAGTTTCCAAATGTGCAAATACAATTTAAATAAAATTGGCCCCAAACTTGATCCCTGTGTAACTCCACTTGTTACCCTTTTCGAATTAGAAATCAAATCATTTACTTGAATACTCATTCTTCGATTATATAAAGAGTATCTAAGTAATCTAAAAATATTCGGATCAATATTCAATAAATTAATCGCTTTCAAAATAGCATCAAAAGATATAGAGTAAAAAGCCTTTGAGATATCGATAATAACAATTAATGCATCTAACATTTTCACATTGACCGTAATTACATGTTTCCACATAGAGAGAATATTAGTAGTTGTCGACCTGTCTTTTGTAAAGCCGTTTTGGCACATATCAAAATCAGCCGGAACATACGTTCTAAATGATCTAGTATCAATGGTTCTATTGTAACACGCGGCTCCGTGTTACAACCCAACGAAGGTCAATTTTTACAAACGCTGTGCTCTTTTATAGTCAAATATTCTAACTCTGTCCTTAAACAATATTTCTCTTAGCTGTGATTTCAGGAACAATCTCTTTTAGTCTCAAGCATTTTCAATCGATATTTATTGAACTGCAATTTTATTTGTAATTAATAGTGTTTTTATAAATAGACAGAACCGCGCGGTAGAGCGCAATCAAACTATTGTCTTTACAGCGACGGCTCCAATTAAGTCATGCTTCAAACGCCCAAATGCCAGCAATCAATCTCATCGCCGGTTGCCACTATCAACATACTTTCTCATCCGTGACGCAATCTCTGGCGAATGAATTGTCATAGACACTGGATCAGATGTAAGCTCACTACGCCACAATTATCTCAAACCAACCCACCCAGTCGACACCAACAGTCTGACCTGCGCGAATGGCTCCAACATAGCGACGTTTGGGGTACGAGTACACACAATCTCGTTCTCCAACTCAAAATGATGTCTCAAATATACGTTCATCATCGACAACACGACATGAAACATCATTGGACGTGACTTTCTCGAACACTTCGACCTAACCATCCGTCCAAGAACGCGAGAAATAGAGGAGCCAGTATCAGTGTTGACAGAACCAAAATCAGTCGTTATACGGCATGAAAGAGCAATAACACTTCCTGTAAGGTTAGCCCCCTTCATTGTGTACTAATTTTCACTGTCGTGGGGGTGTATGTAACACGCGGCTCCGTGTTACAACCCAACGAAGGTCAATTTTTACAAACGCTGTGCTCTTTAAGGTCAAATATTCTAACTCTGTCCTTAAACAATATTTCTCTTAGCTGTGATTTTAGGAACAATCTCTTTTAGTCTCAAGCAGTTTTAATCGATATTTCTTGAACTGCAATTTTATTTGTAATTAATAGTGTTTTTATAAATAGACAGAACCGCGCGCGATCCGCGAGGATCACGCGGTGGCCTGTTGTGTCATTGCGGATTTATTTCACTTAATTTAGTGTCCACATAGAAGAATGGATTAATAGTTTGACATGAACTGAAAATATTGCAAGTAGTAAGCTAAAGCTTTGTTAGTTTTTTATCATTGAAGTCTTTAAACAATTTACATCTTCATTTTTAATGATAACTTTTAACGATGATTTTTACATGTCATCATATGTTTTAGTCGATGGTATAAATACAATTCTGTTCAGACATTTGTGTAACAATAACCACTTGTGTATAAAACATTTTACTTTATAAACTTAAATCACTTTTATTTTTGCCGTCTAGAAGACGGACAATTTAGCTTAAGTGTGAATGGCATTTAAATCATATTTTTGCATAAAAACCATTTTTACAGCTGACAAACATATATTCAATTTTGACTAATTGAGAATAGTGTTTAAGATATAATTTTACATTAAAAAATCTGTATTATTACCATCCAACTCCTTCAATTCAGATTAACAGTGAATTATATTTATGTGCTACATTGTGTGTAATATATACATGAAACCTTTCTTCGGCCTTCTAATATTAACCATCTGAAAAGGAACAGACTGATTGAATGCTCGGGTAGTAATAATAGCAACCATTGATAAGTAGTAGGGGTACAAAATCAGGAACGAGATAGCAACAGCGAAAAGTACCCCTACATTATGGTGCCCCGGTTCGTTGAACTTACAGCCAGTAAGGAATTAATAAACAGCTAGATTTTGAGAAATTCAAGCACTTTCAATGAAGGCCACTACACACGTTATTGCCTCGGAAACGTCTGCACATACCCGCACACAGACGCGACGTTCAAATGGGCGCGGTCACCCTCAACAACTCAGGAGGATCCGCCCATGGAAGGTTCGGAAGACGGGTGGGGTCAGCCTCCTCGGCGACAGCAGAGGCTGAGCACCCCAAATTGTTGGCCGCTCCACGTCTGATGGCTCGAAGCACGTTGCCTTCGCGGTAGAGCGCAATCAAACTATTGTCTTTACAGCGACGGCTCCAATTAAGTCATGCTTCAAACGCCCAAATGCCAGCAATCAATCTCATCGCCGGTTGCCACTATCAACATACTTTCTCATCCGTGACGCAATCTCTGGCGAATGAATTGTCATAGACACTGGATCAGATGTAAGCTCACTACGCCACAATTATCTCGAACCAACCCACCCAGTCGACACCAACAGTCTGACCTGCGCGAATGGCTCCAACATAGCGACGTTTGGGGTACGAGTACACACAATCTCGTTCTCCAACTCAAAATGATGTCTCAAATATACGTTCATCATCGACAACACGACATGAAACATCATTGGACGTGACTTTCTCGAACACTTCGACCTAACCATCCGTCCAAGAACGCGAGAAATAGAGGAGCCAGTATCAGTGTTGACAGAACCAAAATCAGTCGTTATACGGCATGAAAGAGCAATAACATTTACTGTAAGGTTAGCCCACTTCATTGTGTACTAATTTTCACTGTCGGGGGGGTGTATGTAACACGCGGCTCCGTGTTACAACCCAACGAAGGTCAATTTTTACAAACGCTGTGCTCTTTAAGGTCAAATATTCTAACTCTGTCCTTAAACAATATTTCTCTTAGCTGTGATTTTAGGAACAATCTCTTTTAGTCTCAAGCAGTTTCAATCGATATTTATTGAACTGCAATTTTATTTGTAATTAATAGTGTTTTTATAAATAGACAGAACCGCGCGCGATCCGCGAGGATCACGCGGTGGCCTGTTGTGTCATTGCGGATTTATTTCACTTAATTTAGTGTCCACATAGAAGAATGGATTAATAGTTTGACATGAACTGAAAATATTGCAAGTAGTAAGCTAAAGCTTTGTTAGTTTTTTATCATTGAAGTCTTTAAACAATTTACATCTTCATTTTTAATGATAACTTTTAACGATGATTTTTACATGTCATCATATGTTTTAGTCGATGGTATAAATACAATTCTGTTCAGACATTTGTGTAACAATAACCACTTGTGTATAAAACATTTTACTTTATAAACTTAAATCACTTTTATTTTTGCCGTCTAGAAGACGGACAATTTAGCTTAAGTGTGAATGGCATTTAAATCATATTTTTGCATAAAAACCATTTTTACAGCTGACAAACATATATTCAATTTTGACTAACTGAGAATAGTGTTTAAGATATAATTTTACATTAAAAAATCTGTATTATTACCATCCAACTCCTTCAATTCAGATTAACAGTGAATTATATTTATGTGCTACATTGTGTGTAATATATACATGAAACCTTTCTTCGGCCTTCTAATATTAACCATCTGAAAAGGAACAGACTGATTGAATGCTCGGGTAGTAATAATAGCAACCATTGATAAGTAGTAGGGGTACAAAATCAGGAACGAGAAAGCAAGAGCGAAAAGTACCCCTACACTATTATCTTCAAAAACGAAGGGATAATAGAGATTAATCTATAATCACTGGCGCACGTTGGCTTACTTACTTTTGGCAACGGCATAGTTAAAATCATTAGTATATCGATTGGTAATTTCCCATTCTTCAAAATTCTATTTATAAAGTTGCAGAGCGCATTCATAAAATTTAAAGGTAATTGAAGCAGGTTATCAATCGAAATACCAAGGTTATCTTTTTGTTTTTTGATTTTATTTTTAACATTAATTTTATAAATTCATCACTGTCAATAACAAGTCCTGGTTCCTGGTCTGTCGAAGGATCAGGTAGTTCCATGAAATTTCTTTCATTCTGTGGATTACATATCAAATTGCCAAATAATTCATCCAATTCGGCGAGAAGTTCATGCTCCTGTGCGTATTGTGTCAACCCTGAAGATGAGATTGGAAATAAAGTCTCGAAATATTGGGCAAAGAACAATGGAAAATCTTGATCCAACGTCATTTTCAGTCAATCAGCTGATAAAAGGCTCAAAAATGAAGGGACAAGTGAGAACCCATCAATCGAAGCCAATAAGCAGAGCAACTGAAAACGATAAAACTCAAGATTTTACCGACCTAACAGTGCTATCTATTGTCCCGCACAAGAAAAATGCGATCAAATCCACAAATTCATACTCGGTTTGACAGTTTTTGATGACTGTAATAATCTGGAAACGGGAAGAAAGCGGAGTCAACTCCCTATCTTCATCCCAAACAGGAACATTAATATATAAAATTGGACCTGCCATTCTAACTATCTTACGCGATCTTAAAAGCATAAATTTATAAGCATGATTAAATGTATAAAAAAGGTGAAACGAAACTCTTAGCAAAATCTGCTTCCACAGGTGAAACTGACGTTTTGAGCACAGAACACAGATGTAATTATTTCTTTTACAAAATCAAAAGTCACAGTTCTGCACTTTCGTACAGTCAATAATGTTCTTTCACAAAATCAAAAAAAAATTATGCGTACACATTCCAGTTGGGCACACGTATCACCAATATGTATAATTTTGCATGTAGGAGAAAAATTTTGAATAGAACACCTTCTCTGGAAAAAAATTCCTAAATAACCTCGACTTTAGAAAGTTTAAAAACCAGAGTAAAACGTGATATAAGTTAATGTCAATTTACTGTACTCACAAAAAATGGAAAAGAAATTCAGTCGATTGTATTTAAGCCAAAAGTTTAGTGATTTGATAATAAGTAAAAAACAGTACTGTTCTCAGTATCCTGACGCGGTCGCCAATTTGTAAAACGCCCCATCTTCAAGTAAGTGCCGTACGACGTCAAAAAGACAGTTAGGTGCCTAGATGGCGGAGGTTAGTACTGTTAGGGGCCCTTATTACGGCCCTTTGTACGTTCTCCGGCAAATGCAGAGAAAGTTAGTTTGTGTAGCACTTAAGACACTTAAGACCAGCTCTGGTTGACTGGTTTGTTGTTCCTTCTGTTGTGGCGTTGACATCAGTGGCGAGTGAGTAGCTGAGTAATGTCGTTGAAGATCTTCAGTAACTCACACACGTGAAGGCCCAATAAGTAGATGTTGCTCCGTCTCACTAGTTGTGCAGCAACAGGATTGGCGTGACTGAAATTGCCAATGTGTGTGAAGAAAGTCCAAAAATCAGAGCAAGTGAAATACCCGAGTGACAGCAGACAGCACGCACACTTAGCGCACAGCAGACGGCGAACGCGATAACTGACTAGGATGGTAAATTCACCGTGCTTAAATAGCCTTAAATCGAAAGCTTGCACGCCATTGGTTAACGGCAAATTTCAATTGTTTTAAATTGGTGCTGCGTTAATTGGATTTGAATTTCATTTACGGAATATGTCGGCGAATTGTTCTTCAGCCGATACAGTATATATACTTTTGAATTGTGCGTAAATTTGAAGTTTGGTAATCCGTACGTAACTGGCCTGACTTTCCACAGCAAGCTGCATTTGTTCCTTTTCTCTAATTTACGTTTATAATTATTAGATTTTCAAAATATACAACTGCTATAGAATAGAATAGAATAAAATAGAATATCTTTATTTGGATTCAAACCACACATGTTCCATCAAATAATAAAATTAGAAAATGTACAATATAAAAAGATATCACATCACATATATATGTGCAATTAGTTGTACTGTACAATTTATCAGCATCAGAAAGTTCGGCTGTAAAGAGTGATAGATTCTTCATCAAAAAATAGGAAAATTTAAGGTATAATTCGAGTGTAACATTTTGCAAGAAAAAAATTAATACTTTTCTCTTCGATGATGATTTAATGCAACATCCTACAATCGTTATTTATATAAGGGCTCGAAATGTAACAGTTCAGATTAATTCGCCGACAATTTGGCAAAAATTAATTAAAAATTTAATATGCTAAACAAATAAGAGCGCGCAAAATACCGTTGACCAATTACGTACGACTTCGTATCTATGTAAGCACGATCTAATTCTCACGCAACACGTTCTGCTCAGCTCGCTTTCTGTTATTGCTGTCGCATTCTATGCTACACTGACTATCTATGCCGACTTTCCTACTTGAGTTTACCACGCTGTGTTACTAATTCGGTTAGACTTCATTCACGCGAATCTTCTTGTTTCTGCGCATCCAGTCATGCGTAATCGATCATCTATTAATCGGATTTCTTTGTGTGTCAGCCATCTCGGTGTTTTCGCTGATCTTCAACAAGACTACTCAAGCCCTTCAAACAGCAATTAACAAATCCTGCTTCCTCAATTCTACTTTTGCATGTGCATCTGCTCAAAGGATCATCATCCAACGATCAAGACACAAAACGCTCGCATCTATCAGGACTTCTGGAAATTCAAACTCAGATAATACTCAAAAACTCCCACGGAATTTGCCGGGGAAATTCTCCCACATTCTATCAAAGGCGACTTATAATAACTGCTTCCTCCATATCCCTGTTTTGTCTTATTATGAACGCTTCTTGGTACGCTAGCCGGAAAGTTACACTAGCATTACGTTGTAGGAGTTTTGCTTGGTTAATTACTCCATACATTTGATTGTTATCGGTTGTTGAGATCCGTTTTTATGATCAATCCCCGGCCTTTTCCCGATGGGTGATGTGAGAAGACTAATACGAATGATCACAAATGTATTGTAAATAATCTTGCATGTAAATCCATAGCTAGTCCGAATTGACCGTGCTCTAGACGGCAATAAAATGAAATTGTTAACACAATTGAATGTCTTATACACAAGACACAGTCAACCAAAATTGTCCGTGCTCTAGACGGCAATAAATAGACGTATTATTAACACAATTGAATGTCTTATACACAAGTCACAGTCAACCAAAATTGTCCGTGATCTAGAAAGCAAAAAATGAATACTGTTTACAAAGTTGAAGATCTTATGCAAAAGCAATTATTCTTTCACAAATGGCTGAATTGCGGTTGACATATATAACCGATTGAAAATATATGATGATATGAGTAAAGTTACTGTTAAAAGTTGTTACAGATGATAAATAGATCAGAATCGTGTAAAAACTTCAATGAAAATATTTCACAAATAATTAATTCACTGTTTGCTATGGTTTTAACTTATTTAACTATAATAATCCATTGTACTCTGAAATTCGGATAGGTATAATTAGATGCGAACAGTAAGTCACTTGTATAAACTGCAAATAATCCAACGAAGAGAAATAAGACCACTATGACACTATAATCCACCGCATGTTCCTTGCGTATTGCACGCTGGTGTGTGTATTTAATAAACAACCCTATTAATTACAAATAAAATTGCCATTCAAAAAATCTGAATTAAAACTGCTTGAAACTAACAGAGATTGTTTCTAAAATCACAGTTAAGAGAAATATTGTGCAAGAACAGAGTTAGATTATTTGACCTTAAAGAGTACCATATTTTTCAAAATTGAACATCGTTGGGTTGTAACACGGAGCCGCGTGTTACAACATAATCTTAAATCAAGCTTGTGTTCATTTACTAAATGCTTCAACTATAAACAGGCACTACTTCATAAAATTTAGAATTATTATTCATTCATTTGAATTGTTATTATTTTTAGCACATAAATGCCGATGATTTTGTTGTTTTTTTTCTATTATATTACAATTTTTTTAAAGTTTCACTTTTATTGATAAAATATTTAAGGCTGTCAAGATGAATATGTAAACTAAGTATTTAAAGAGACAATATTGTAACGGTTCAATTTATTTCGCAAATAAATTGACTGACGCAGGACTAATGAGAGTGCGCAAACCGCAAACTAATTACGTACGAATTGTATCAGGTAAACAGCAATGAATTTCTTACTCGAATGTTGGATATTTTTGCTCAGTGCTTTACTTCTTGTTGTGGATTTGACCGCATTTTCTTTATGTGGGACAAATGATAGCACTCGTAGGTCGGTAAAATCTTGAATACTGTACATTTTCAGGTTTTCCGATTTTTTGCATTGATTGATCGGTTCTCAATTACGCCTTCTTTTTAAGCCTTCCATCAGCTGATTGTCTGAAAATGGCTTTGGAACAAGATTTTACACTCTTTTTTTCTCTATATTTCGAGACTTTATTTCTAGTCTCATCTTCAGGTTTGACACAATACGCACAGGCAAAAATAACTTTTGGCAAATGTTGTATCCTCATTCAAGACAGATCTATTTATATTTATTTTAATTTTTAAAGTATTATTTTTATTGTCTGCCCTAATATCCGGTCTTCATACCTAATCTCTAATACTCAAATGTATACAAAAACTTATCCATGTCATCCCTTCCCATACACAACAACCTATATAAACATATGTGTACTCCACTAAAGTGAAATTTCTAGTATAACTATAAACAAACCTTATGGATTAACGTACACGCCTATCCGTGATGTCATTTTCTTTTAATTGCTGTGCTGGACGTGCATAAGGATCAACAAAATTTATTATTTCAATATTGCAGAAATCCTCAAATACGCAAGTTTACCTAATCCCATCCTGTTTGCAAAAGGTAATAGAAAGAGACCGAATACGGAGCTTAAACAAACGAAACGTATCTCAACCAAATATACTTTTAAACACATATCTTGTATAAATTTATTTTTCCATTTAAATATCTGTGTCAAAACCATGTACCTAAATATATATATATATATATATAAATAAATTAGCAAATTTTTTTCTTTATTTGAATAATATTATATACGTATTTATACCTCATATATACCTACATCTTATAAAATATCCATTTATACATCTACACAATCCATCTTATGCATATATAGATAAGTATTACAGCAACTATGTTGTTTCATGCCATATCTTTTATAAATATCTATATATTCATCATATATGGAATGGGTTCTTTGAACTTCAAGTACCTACAATTTACTATGAGTGTATAGTATACTTACTTTACACATATATACTTTATATACTCACATTTTATACAAATATATAGATATCAAAATATATACATACACGTCTACACAATACATATATATATATATATATATATATATATATATATATCATTGTATATCCCAATCGACATAAGCAACCACGTCAGTTCTTCTCGCCTTATAAAAAAATCTAAATATTTTTCCGCAAATATATTGCGAATATCTATATAAGCCTTTATTCCACCATGGGAGTTTACCTCAAATCTTATATGTATATTTATAAACATTCATATATGTCTAACGCAGCTTTCATTGTTCCAGTAATTTTCTTTTTGCAATATATTTCGATCTACATTACCGTAGATCTTCATCAGTTGCATTTCACGAATCCAGGTTCGCAACAAAGAAATTCCTTCAAGAAACATTTAACATGGAATTATAGCAGCAAAACCGTTAAATGGTGTAATAAATATACGTTATTATTGAAACAAAAAATCGTGAGGCGAGTGTCAAATATTTCATTTTTAAGTATTTGTTTAAAACATTATTATTCCTAAATGTTTTCGTTTTAAATTAAATTTAAGTTAAATGCTTGGTATGTATCTTAAACATGACCTTTGTATAAATATTATAAAATCTTTGATTCGTGATTTAATTAAACGTAAAATTATACTTATAAAGAAAAAAACTAAACTAAGATCGATGTTAACTTTTCTTTTGCACGCAAATGATTTTAAATGCATTGAGGATTTCAGTGATAAAGCCCGTTATAGAGAAATAAAAAAGTAAGAATTAGGAATGATAAAAAATTAGCTGACTTGGGAATTAATAGATCCCAAGAAAATGATAATTTATTCGGGACTAATAGAATAGTAAATCTATCAACATTAAATCTTAAGAAGGATCAATTTGAACTACTTAACCGTGGTTTAAATATGGCTATCCTTAATAAAAGATCGGTTAAAAACGAATTAATTACTGAGGTTGTCAAAACGGCAAAGCTTCTTTCGGGTAATGATAGGGTGAAATTTGAATTAGATGTTGCCTCAATGGTTTTAACACACAAGGAGGATAAAGTTAAGCCTAATTATGAAATTAAACGTCTCAGAAAGGATATAGTATCAAACATTGTTATATGTCTTAAGGCGGATAAAGGAGGAGCTACAGTTCTGATGAATCAATCCGATTATAACAATAAAATGATAGAACAATTATGTAATGCTGAAGTATACACTAAAATAACAAAAGACCCTACTGATAAGTTACAAGGGCAAGTAAAATTATTAATCAATAAGATGATTGCTAATGAAGAATTGGATTCGACGCATGGTAACACTCTCATTCAAAGAGATACGGTTGCACCCAGAGTTTATGGTTTAGTTAAAGTGCATAAGCCGGGTAATCCTTTAAGAATTATAGTGAATGTACAACACTTCCCAACATATAAAATTTCAAAGTTTTTGTGCCATAGAATAAGAAAATATTCCTATTTCTTAGAACATACCTTGTTTAACTCATATCATTTG